>BSBM01001592.1:1225000-1412500 GCA_027924585.1 Larix kaempferi
TTTTAAACTGCACTCATGTCAAATTCGTAATAAACATAGGTCGTTTATTTGGCCTATAACTTTTGATTGGCTTACCTATTTTGAAAACGGAAAAGAACCCGCACAAGAGCACAAAAATACCTACAACCTAAAAAAACAAATTTGCATTTTGATTATTTTTAGACCATGATATGGTAGCTCAACACTTGACCATGTCGTTTTAGGGCTTCACTGACTTCGGTAATTTAAAAAAAATATAAAATTGACTTTTAAAATTTTGGAAAAATAGCCCCGCACAAGATGTTTTCTGTTTCCTACGCCTCTACATATTTTTTTTCTCGTAAATTGAAAATTTACATAGCAAACAGGTGGCTCAACAAAAACATGTGCATTATGTTTTAGAAAAAAAATAACATACCAATCTTCGAATAATGACATTTTGGGGTGGTTATACAACGTTTCCATAAATAAAAGTTATATATTCTGGAAGGTCATCCGTTTTTCTACGTTTCATCTTTTTACATCTAATCCGAAAAAGTTTTGTAGGTACCCCTAATAATTCATTTTAATGATAATATTTCTGTTTTTCCAGAAAATCATTGCAACTAACGTGTCATAATTGGGTATCATTACCTTGCACCAGCTCTAACACACAATAATTGTGACATAATACCTAGAAAGTGTCCACTGTTGGATATCTACATATATTGCTCAAACTTTTAAATAACATTTGGATAATCTTTAAGGGTGCTTATGAGACTTAATACATAGTTTTGAAAAAAAAACATATCTACCATATAGGAAACTATGTAATTACAAAAGATCGTAATTGTGATTATTTAAATTATGTTAAATAATATATGTAAAACTATGTTAAATAATATATGTAATATATTTGTTAATATCGATGTGACAATGTTTTATATCGTTATTGTGATTTTCTAATTTTTTTTTTAATATTTAGTGATGTATAATAAATTGAATATTATTTTTAATATTTTTAGTTTTTTTATTAAAAAAAAAATGAATATATGTAGAACTATATTTTATATCGTTATTATGTTTTTCTAATTTTTATTTTTTATTTTATTTTATTAAGTAATGTATAATAAATTGAATATTATTTTTAATATTTTTAGTATTTTTATTAAAACAAAAATTAATATATGTAAAACTATATGTAATATTGTTTGCTAATATCAATGGGACAATGTTTTATACAGTTACTATGATTTTCTAATTTATTTATTTTTATATTTAGTGATTATAATAAAAAAAACAAAAATAAATTGATGAAACAAATTATAATTATTGATTTGAAATTTGAAAGACGGATCAAATCCTTTGTGTTGTAATGTATATATTTTTCCTTTACTTAATTGCATATCTAGCAATATATTTTCCGTTATAATCATCCAGGCACCAACTATTTCAATAGGGATATCTTACAAATAGGCTAGAGTTGCATTAATTAATTAATTATGAAGTAAAATAGTTATTTATCTATTATTTACCAAAAACTAATGTCTAACTCATTGTTTTCTTATTACCATAAAAGTACATAATCCATTATAATTGTTTAGGACCCACTATTCCAATTCGAAACTTACTGTAAATGTTGTAAATAATAACACATAATTTCTGCAAAGAGATAAAAATTGCATTCATTAATTAATTATAAAGTAAAATGGTTATCTACCCAAATTAATTCTATAAGTGTCAACTATTTCATGTTGTAAAGTATAACACATAAATCCTACAAATAGGAAAAAGTTCCATTAATTAATTAATTATGAAGTGAAATACATGTGAGTGATGTGACACATCTCATCCACTTTGGGTTGTAGAAATTGACAAGTGCCACATTAGCATGACCAATGTCACACATCTCATCCACTATGAGTTGTAGAAAGCACCTCTTAATGCAATTAAGTGTTAATTTTGTATTAAGTTGATTTTATTATTATTAGGGAAATTCATAATAATAAGAAACAAAATAATAACAAATTCAATTATAGAATTATGTAACATATTAAATAAGATGGGTGAATATTTTTAGTCATTGCATTTAATGATATTTTATGAAAATATAGAAATACAATTCTTGTAGGCAACTCCAAGGAAAGTTATATATCCAAGGATAATGATGATGTTTCAATTATTTTATATATATCAATCTGCAACTTTGTTAGTATGTCCACTAATATGCTTAAGGCCAAATGTAAAATTCTACATAAATTCTACCCATTTGACATGTTTCTGATTCAACATTTCTTGTCTAGTGATAAAGTGCTAAGCATGGTTGCCAATATATAACACAAACTCTTTGGGCATAAGATAATGTCTCCATTTCTTCAGAGCTTGTATTACTGCATAGAACTCCTTTTCATAAGAAGAATACTTTTATTTGGCTTCATTCAGTTTCTCACTAAAATAGGCAATAGGCTTCTCATCTTGACTAAGAATGGCACCAATGGCCAACACGCTTACATCACACTTAACATAAAATGGATTATGGAAATAAAAAAGAGCTAAAATGGGTTTCTCAGCTATCTTCTCCTTTAATAATCTAAATCCTTTTTCAATTGCTATTGTCCACTTGAATGGTTGTTGTTCCTTTTTAATGGTTTCAACAAGTGGAGCACATATACCATTGAAACTTCTAATGATTTTTCTGTAAAAACATGCCAACCCTTGAAAGCTTTTTAACTCATAAATAGTTTTTGGAGAATGCCATTCTATAATAAGTTTAACCTTTCTAGGATTCATCTTCAATCCCTCTTGAGATGTTACAAAACCTAGCTAGATTAATTCAATCTTCATGAAAATACACTTTTTTCAGATTTATTAAGAGTTGCTCCTGTTGTAATCGTTTTAAAACCATTCTGATCCTGGTGGATATTGGTGGCCACCCGCCTATTCCACTTGGGGGCCCAACATTGTTTTTTCAGTTCTTTCAGTTTCCTTAATTATAGCACAACTTACTATTTTTAGCAGTTTTTTCGGGTCCTAAACTTCCAGAGCCGTTTGAGGCCCTAAACGACATTTTTTGGAAAATATCATTTTGATGAATGTGAGTCTTCGACTTGGCATTCATTGTCATTAGTGTAGTCCTTGGATAGATCTTTCCAATGAGGTATCATGCACGTCAAATGAAGATTGTATGCCAAAGTTACAACGCCGGGAAATTGATATACCAATTTACCCCAACGGGGCCCATAGTTTAACATTTTCATCTCCTAGGGTTAGGTTTTTTGATGTTTAGGGTTTTCCTTTGTTTCTCAATAATAGATAGGCTTGGAGCCACATTGTAGCTTAGAGTTCAGAGGACGGTGGCCACCACATCTCTTCTCAAAGATAAGCTACCAACGCTCGAGCTAGTTTATTTCCATCCTGTCTGTAAGCATATTTCCGTTATGTGATATTAATGAAATGAAATCTTATTTTTGCTGCCTCTCTACATTTCTGTGTATTTCTGTAATTCCTCGCATTCCTTCATAAGTCCGGATCACATTCTCAAATGCCCAAGATGTTATTTATCTGTTTAACTAAAAATTAGGATATCATCTAAGTATACAATAACAAATTTTCCAATAAAATCTTTGAGAACTTCATTCATAAGTCACATGAAGGTATTGGGTGCATTTGTCAAGCCAGAAGGCATGACCATCCATTCATACTGTCTCTCATTTGTTTTGAAAGTCGTCTTACATTCTTCATCCTTCATGTCGTTCTCCACCTGTAGCTTTATTAGCAACTTGTACAATCTGTACATGTCTTTGTCCTGTAGCATTTTCTCAGCATTCATAAAACATATAACCAAACCGATTGCATTTATAACATTCTCACCTGAAAATCTCTACCTCTGCTCCTACCTCTGGAGTAAGGTCTTCTTCCTCTAAAGTCATAATGTCATTGCTTCTGGCTGCATGTCCTTGCTGACCTGAACTATTGGTTTGTGAAGGCTTACCTCCTCCTCTTTGTTGTCCTCTGCCTGTGGACACGCCGTGATTTCTCCCTTGGCTTTTTCTAACCAACTTCTCCTCATCCTTCAAGGCAAGTTGATATGCCTCCTCAACATTCTTTGGTGATAGCATCTTCATCTCATCTTGGATTTCAACCCTCAGCCCATTTATGTATCTAGCTACTCTTTCAGAGGTATCTTCTATATGCCATGCTCAAATATTCACTTTGTAAAAATCTTCAGTATATTCTTTGACTGTCATTAGTTTTTGCTTCAGATTTTACATCTTTCTAAACAAAGACAACTAATAATCCTTAGGCAAGAATTTACCTTTAAGTTTAGCTGTCATTATGTTCCAGCTCTTGATCTTCGCCTTTCCTTTGCTCCTCCTCTCTTCTTGCACTCCATCCCACTAGAGAAATGTGTGTGTCCTCTCAACTTCATGACAACAAATTTCACTCGCTTTTCTTCATCGACTTCCTCATAGTCAAAGCATTTGTCTAAGGCATTGATCCAATTGATCAATTCTTACACATCCAGGATACCATTGTACGTGGGAACCTCCGTCCCCAGCCTTGAACTGGCTCCCAAGATTGATCTCAACAGTTTGATCTCCACAGCGTCTTCAGCGTGTTCTTATCCTTCTGCGGAAGATTCTTCCTTTGGTTAACTGAAATCTTCCATTTCATTGTCACGTTGTCTAACATTCTCAACAGCACCTAACCTTGCTTTCGGATTCCTCATCTCCTCCTCAACATCGACCTATTCCACGAACTTTTAATACCATGGTTTGACAAAACAATTCCTTGACTTCTGGTGGGGATTCATTCTCGTTCTTATACCAAAAATGGTGCAGGTGAGAGGAACCCTCTGCTCTTCATAGGAAGAATACTACTATTAAATATGTTGGTGTATTACTGCATTTGATTCTAGGTGATCTCTGATTTTCTACATCTTTCACTTACCATTCAAAGGCAAAGCCACTCTCTTCATGAATCGAAATCCTATACAATACTTTAATAGTTAGAATTTTTGTCTCATAACAAAATTCCACTTCACTCACTTGGAGATTGTTTTCGCTGGTCTTGCCATCGAATCCATTAGAGTTGCGTTCTAAAGTCGCTTAACAATAAAGTCTATAAATGATGGTTCGATTAGAAACTAGAAATCACTATTGAAATGTGCGCCTGAGCATCTTTTCAAAGAGAGAAACAATAAAAAAATGGCTATATCTCTACCCAAATTTTACACAATAAAGAAACGAGCTATATCTCTACCCAAATTTTACATAAAGAAAATATGGTTTCCAATCAGAGCATTGCCACATACACCATTTAATCAAGATTCAATCAAGTAAGAGATGCTTCTTCACTTCAAATCAAACAGAAAATAAGTTAAGAAGACTTTTTCCTCTCGATTATTCCTAAGATCACTCTAGGCATACCCAAAAATCATGAAAAAAACATGTGACGGAATAATGGATAGGAAAATCTTTTTATTGAGGGAGTCAAGAATCACTTTTATTCATCTCTGTATAAAAGCACATCATTTTCAAATTCCACATCATTTCTTATACATAGCCAGGAACGGATTTGATGTAGATCCACAAAAGATGGATCAGAACCATTATTTTAAGAAAAGATCAAATCAAATCCTTTATTTTTAGAAGTAATCCTTTATTACTACAGAGAACTTACTCTTTAGTAAAATAGGTTTTGACCTTCTAGGGTAATGTTTTTTTACTTTCAAAATATGCTCATGCATAAAGTACCATAAAGGATCATTAGCCTTGGAGAGCGAATAAAAGTGATTCAAAGTTTTACAAAGCAATTTTTGTCTATAATTATAGAATGGATTTTATTTGTTTATAATTATAGAATGGATTTTATAATGTTAATATATGATATTTAGCATTTCTTTTTTAGAAATATTGACCAACCTAAAAAGAGTCAATTCATAAAAGGTTTATATACCAGTATAGATCCATCTTAAACCTATATCTATCAAGCACCGAAAGGGATCCAATTTCATGAGGTGTATTTCTTTTTTAAATTTAAATTCAAGAAATTTGATCTCTCTTTAATTGATAGATCTGGGTTTAAGTTTTAAGTTTTTATTTTATAAAAAAACATTTATTGGCGGACGTAATATATCATAATATATATTACTTTTTACATTTTATTACTTTTGACAAACGTTATATGTTACATCCGTTGTAAGATCTCCATTTGATCTCTCTTTAATTGATAGATCTGGGTTTAAGTTTTAAGTTTTTATTTTATAAAAGAATATTTATTAATGGCCGACGTAATATATCATAATATATATTACTTTTTACATTTTATTATGTTCGACAAACATTACATGTTACATGTGTTACTAGAGTGCCTCTCGACGCAAAAAAGTTTAGTAATTTTGAGGTGTCTAAAAAACCAATTCATTAAAAGTTTACATTTCAATACTTTGATTTTAATTGATTTTTTTCAACATTAAAGTTCTAATTAAACTTTGATTACATGATCACAAATATAATTTTTAAAGTGGAATATTAATAATTATTAAGAAACACTTCTACTATTTAAGATTGTAAGATTGTTTGGATTAAAATTACTTATTATTAACAATTATAATTATATTAATAAATATAATATTTTTGTGAATAGATACAATATTTCAATAATCTATAATTTATAATTTAAATTAATTACAAATTTAATTAAAACATCGTAAACTCTTCAAAATAAATAAAATTAAAAAAATAAATTTGATTTATTAATATTCATTTTTATATTGAGAAAATTACAAATATCGTATACTAATCATTTATGTTTTTCACTGAAATTAATAATTTCATCAAATATAAAACTATAATTTTTATACAATTTTGAAAATTAATAATAAAATAAAATTATTTCTAAAATTTCACCCGCATATAAATCTGTTATTTCCACATAATTTTGATAAAAATAAAAATAATAAAATTATTTCCAAATTTTCACAAACAATTTTAAGGCGAATAACAATTTTGTTTTTCATTTCCCTTCTTATTCCTCTATTATATAAATAGAGGAATTTAAACTTATACGTAACATTTCTTAAATGTGAGCCATTTACCATTACAATTGAACGTGAAGAATTGAAAGATATGTTACCTGCATAGGGCTATAGAGGAATTTAAACTTATACGTAACATTTCTTAAATTTGATCCATTTACCATCACAATTGAACGTGAAGAATTGAAAGCTATGTTACCTGCATGGGCTACCACTGTCGAGGCTCACCAGAATTATAATCAACATTCAACACTCACCACATACACGGAAATTGCAGAAACTGCAGACAACTGCATCTTTTTCTGTGATCGTATATAAAGCCATCATTTAATTGTTGGCGCACTTGCTCCACCACTCACTCACTCCACTGCAGTTTGGGATAATCGCGAGCATTAAGAATCTCCAATAACATCAAATCTTCCACACCTGGCAGCTCTTGTAACTCGTAGCATTCACTAACATTTAGTTATCTCATCTGTGTAAGCTGCCCCAATCCTCGGATGCGCTGGAGCTTCTTACACCCCCCAATATCCAACCTCTCCAAAGAAGTCAACTGTTCCACACTTGGCATCCATGAACATCTAGATGTGTAAGCTTTGTGAGCTGCCCCAACCCCGGGATGCTCTGGAGCTTCTTGCATCCCCCAACATCCAACTTCTTCAAAGAGTTGATATGTTCCACACCTGGCAACTGTACTATCTCAAGGCATCCACTGATGGCTAGCTCTGTAACCTTTGTGAACTGCCCCAAACCTGGTATGTTCTTCAGCTTTTCACATCCACTAACATTCAACAACTCCAAAGACGTCAAATATTCTATACCTGGCAGTTCTCGTATCTCACGGCATCCACTGATATCTAGTTCAGTGAGCTTTGTAAGCTTCCCCAACTCTGGAATGCTCTGGAGCTTCACTCATCCCCCAACATTCAAGCTCTCCAGAGAAGTCAAATGTTCCACACCTGGCATCTCTCTTATCTCACGGCTTCCATGAACATTTAGATGTCGAAGCTTTATGAGCTGCCCCAACCTAGGGATGCTCTGGAGCTTCTCGCATTCCCAAGCATTTAAGGTGTTCAAAGAAGTCAAATGTTCCACACCTGGCGGCTCTCGTATCTCATGGCATCCATGAACATCTAGATGTAAGCTTTATGAGCTGCCCCAACCCTGGGATACTCTGGAGCTTCTCGCATTTCCAAGCATTTAAGGTGTTCAAAGAAGTCAAATGTTCTACACCTGGCAGCTCTCATATCTCATGGCATCCATGAACATCTAGATGTGTGAGCTCTGTGAGCTGCCCAATCCTGGGATGCTCTGGAGCTTCTCGGATCCAGCAACATCCAACCTCTTCAAAAAAGTCAAATGTTCCACACCTGGTAGGTCTCGTATCTCACGGCAGCCATGAACATCTAGATGTGTAAGCTCTGTGAGTTGCCCCAACCTTGGGATGCTCTGGAGTTTCTCTGATCCCCAAACAGCCAATCTCTTCAAAGAAGTCAAATGTTCCAGCTCTTGTATCTCACGGCATCCATGAACCTCTAGGTGTGTAAGATTTGTGAAATGCCCCAACCCTGGGATGCTCTGGAGCTTTTGGCATCCCCAAACAACCAAACTATTCAAAGAAATCGAATGTTCCACACCTGATAGGTCTCGTATCTCACGGCAGCCATGAACATCTAGATGTGTAAGCTCTGTGAGATGCCCCAATCCTGGGATGCTCTGGAGCTTTTAACATCCCCAAACAACCAACCTATTCAAAGAAATCAAATGTTCCACACCTGGCAGCTCTTGTATATGACCGCATCCATGAAAATCTAGCTGTGTAAGATTTGTGAGCTGCCCCAAGCTTGGGATGCTCCGGAGCTTCTCGCATTCCCAAGCATTTAAGCACCCCAAAAAAGTCAACTGTTCCACACCTGGCAGCTCACGTATGTCACGGCATCACTGAACATCAAGATGTGTAAGCTTTGTGAGCTGCCCCAATCCTGGGATGCTCTGGAGCTTCTCGCATCCCCCAACATCCAACCTCTCCAAAGAAGTCAAATGTTCCACACCTGGCAGCTCTTGTATCTCAAGGCATTCACTGATATCTATAACTCTAGGCTTTGTGAGTTGTCCCAACCATGGTATGCTCTGGAGTTTCTTGCATCTTTTAATCATTAAGGTGTCCAAAGCAGTCAAATATTCCACATCTCGCAGCTCTCGTATCTCAGGGCATCCATCAACATTTAGATATGTAAGCTGCCCCAATCCTGGAATGCTCTGGAGCTTCTTACATCCAATAACTTGTAACATCTGCAAAGAAGTCGGCTTTTCAAGACCAGAGAGCCCTCCTGTTTGCCTCAATTCGTAACACGATTCAAGCTGCCCCAATCCTGGAATGCTCTGGAGCTTCTTACATCCAAAAACTTGTAACGTCAGCAAAGAAGTCGGCTTTTCAAGACCAGAGAGCCCTCCTGTTTGCCTCAATTCGTAACACGATTCCAAGGTCAGTAGTTGAAGGTTAGGGCAAACACCCTCATCAAAAGATAGCTCCCTTAATTTCGTTTGTGACAGCTGTAAAGTCTTGAGCGCCAACAGGCATCTGTCATTGGAGGAGCTCGATTTATTCAACTTTCTTTCCCCTTCTAATAAGAGTGTTTCTCCGTTTCCTTCCACAACCTTTCTAAATGGATGTTCCCTTACAACAAGAGCAGCCATCCTGCAAAGAAGTACAATAGCCAGCAACCCATACTTTACTTGCCCTATCCTCCCTCTAAACTCAACTAGGTCGTCCTTTGTTATCACATAAATCAGAGGACAGGAGGGTAACAACCCCATATAACCCAGAAACATTATACCCTTATAGCGGCATAAGAACGAACCACCTGCAAATATTGGCACACCACAGCAGACACACTACCCTTACTAGTTTATTCATTCATTTATGAGGAAAAGCACTAGGAACAGAGACTTTTTATTATCCCACTACTAACCTCCTTTATTCACCAGCAAACATTCTTGTTACAACAGCGGCAGATCAAGGGAGAGATAGAAAGACAGCATTGGGGTAAACACAAACCAAGTTGAATCTGATGAATCAAAACTACTAGTTTACTCAAATCGGGGATACCTATAAGCAACAGTAGATTAACCAGTAACCAAATAAAAATACATACCCATACTGCACTTCTAAAACATATGAATCGATGATTGAGTATACAAAATGAACTTAAATGAAAATATTAACCGCAAAACATATATATTTGCGTACTTGAGATTGATGCTGCCACATTTCCCTCAATATGCTCCCCTCCACTTCTAAAACTCTCAAATTCTTCATCGAAATCCAGTCAGGGAGAGAAGAATAGTTACATCCATACCAACGGAGCCATATCAGATGTGGCGGTTTCACCCTCCTTAATATGTCTTCTAAATAACCTTTTTCAGCTGCAACAAGTCTCAAATGTCTAAGCCTCATTTCTAAACCTTTGAAAATTGATAGATGCCCCATTTCTGTTTTTGGCCACCACCCAAAACGCCAAAATTGAGTAACCTGGAACCTATCACCCCCGGGACTAACCATCTTAATTCCACGAACTTCGTTTATTAGCTGTTCGTTGAAAAGAATAACAGGATAAACATATCTTAATTTCAAATGTTAAAATTTAATTAATGATTAAAGTACTTACAGTTGTTGTCTGTCGCTCCAACCAATCATCAATGTTGTTGGCCGTGCAATCGCAAATACGAAGGGGCAATCCTTCCTCCGCAATCTTTCTTCCCATGTCCCTAATGTGATCATGCATTTTTATTCTATTTCTATCGCCATACACATCCACATCCACCTCCACTAAACACCTACCTTGTAGATTTCGAATCCCCAGCATACCCCGTATTCTCATTGCCTTGTCTACGTCCTCTCCAAGGAAAAAACAAGCAATATCTAAGAATATTTCCAAAACCTTTGGTTCTAGAGAGTCATAACTAATTTTCAATTTGTCATATATTTCAGTAGGCAGTGTCTTGTCAAGTTCATCTAATATCTCTTCCCAGAGAGATCTTTCATTTAGTCCACAAACCTGCGCCCCAAACACCTTCAAGGACAAGGGTAATCCATCGCATGCCTCTACAAAGCGATCTACTAGATCTGCAAACTCTGGTGGTGGAAGTGGCTTATGGAAGGCGTGGAAACAGAAAAGCTCTTGGGAGTTTGGTGTATCCAACCCTTTTAGATGATAAATTGATTGCTCTGAGGCTCCTGAGCTTATGAGAACATGCTTATCACGGGATGTAACTAATATCAAACTAGCTGGGCTAAGGATATTCTGAAGCGGCAAAAAGGCATCTAATTGATTGATATGATCTACATCATCTAAAACGATCATGGCGTGGCATGATTTAAGATGCCTTTGAAATAACTCTATTCCGTTGTGACTATCGACAGGGATATGTATATGTTGCAAATCTGTAATCAACTTACTCTGCAAAGAATTTAGAGACATCTTTGCCGCGTCTGATAAAAAGGAAGATTCTTTGAAAGATGATCTCTGACTGTTGAAGAATGATTTGGCAAGTGTAGTTTTTCCGACACCACCAATACCCACGATCCCGATAACCTCGGTCTCCAAGTGCTCCGAGTGCTGCTGCTGCTGGTAGGGCACTGTCTTTTTAAAATCTTCTAATTTGTTAGCCAACCCGGCTGGATACTTCGCCACATCCAACGGTGTCTTTGGAAGCTCTTTCAAAACTCTTTCCACTACGTTTTCCGAGAGCTCACCTTCGTCGTCCTGGTCCCGGAACAGAGTAAGAATAAAATAAGCAAATGTGAAATGCAGCTTTATCAATCTGACAAATGAAAAATAACACAGATAGACATTCACGTGGTGCAGTGGGTGGATGATGTGATATGTCACCAAACAGTGTCTTAGCCTCAGCACATGGAGGTAAAAAGGGCGCCCCGGGGGGCGCCCTTACGTGACATCAGCTGGGCTAAAAACTCCCCTTCGCGCACATGCAATTGGAAAGCGGAGGCGGAGGCGGGGGCGGGTAAATTTAAATTTAAATTTCAATTGCCTGTGAGCTCTCGCCACCAAGGAAAAAGGGTAACCTCAGCTGTCAGTTTTGTACTATAGCTGTCAAATTTCGTCAGAAAGCATCGGTGCGTGAAAGCAAGCCCAGGCTGTAGGTGGGTCTGCTGGAAATGCGCGAAAATGGAGCTCAGGGGCGCCCTCGAGCGCGCTCGAGGGCGTTTTTTCCCTCCATGTGCGGAGGCTATCTGTCTCGGTGACTCACCTTCAAGTGAGATGATATCTTCGCCATTTCGCCCCGTGAATGATGTGACATGCAATTACGAGTCCACATGGATCTGGTACACACAATTAAGTTTAAAGTTAATTGGATTGCAAATTATTGTTTTATTTGATTAATGAAAATTTTGATAAATTGTATTTTAAAATTTTAATATAACAAAATTAAAATTTAATCTAAAAAATATACTTAAAACACTTAAGTTGTATATTTAGAAGATGTTTCAACGGAATTGAACTTAGGTGGATAAAATGAAATCTATCTATCCCCACCAACAAACCATCGTATCAGTAACAACACTTAAGTAGTATAATTATAAATAATATAATATAATATTTCAAATAAAAATTAATTTTAATCCCAAAAAAATATACTTACACCACTTAAGTTATATATTTATAAAGGATGTAATATAATATTTCAAATTAGGTATATTTATAAAGGATGTAATATAATATTTCAACTTAGGTTTATGTGTTTAATTATAAATGATTTGAAATAATATTTCAAATTAGTTATTATATGTTTAACCTATATTATTAATGTGATATTTTTCATATCTCATCACATTTTTTGTTTTGTTTTGGGGGACTTATTGACATACATTAAAGTCTGTTTTTTTCCAAAAGTTAGGGGATTTTGGCCATGTTTAATTAGTGATGTGGTGTTTTGATGTTTTACTTATATATATCAAAATCCTTTTAGAAAAAAGGATTAATATTTTGGTCATTTTTAATGAATGATGTGATATGTTTCTATTTCATTTTGTTAAAGAACATGTAAAGAGGTGCCCACTCATTTAAAATCACCTATTATATTTTTACAATTTTGATTTTTATCACCATTAAATATATGAAGAGAGAATACACCAAACAAACACATGATATGACAATCTAGACTAGGATGTAGTTTTTTTTCAATAAGAAAAATATATATATATTTTATTGATGAAAGTAAAATTAACATTATGGAAAATTCAAACCATATAACTCCATATAAGCATTGATCCAAAAGAGCCCGCAAAAAAACTGAAGCAACTAGCCCAAGATGCAACAACGGCATCTAATATAAACAGATAAGTAGATATAATGAAGCATCAAATATAAGAAACAAACTTGGATATAATTGTGGAAGGTAATAGTTACAATACAACATTAACATTATAAACTAGCAACTGTCCCCAAAGGTGCAAAGGAACATAAACAACAAACAAAAAGTACTAAACAAGTGTGCCCATAACGAAGAGGCTTAAAATAAAAATAAAAATGTATAATATTTTCTTTTATTATAAGTTTTTATTATTTTTAAAATTTTATTATTCTTATGGTTAATTACAGCTTTAATTTTAAGCTTAAAAATAAAATAAAATAAAACATATTTATTTTTAATGTATAAACAACATTTTTTTTTTAATATATAAACAACATATTCATAACTTCAAGTTGCAACCAACGTTGAATTTTGTCTTTGTGGTTGAAACATAATGCTCAAAGGGTTTCTCACTTTGGATTTCACAAATAAGCAAACCCTCAATATGTTGCTTGAGCAATACCAATAGAAAATCAATTTTTCATAAGCAAAACAATGTTTGAATGAAGCGTAAAATTGAGTTTGAATGGCATTGAATGAGAAATATAGCGGGCAGGCGGAGGGATAAAACGCAGAGTATTGACCAATACAGCCCCGATACATGTGTCTCATTTTTGTGTGCTGCGGAAGGCGGAGGTATAAGCCGCGAGGCACTAATCAATACTACTCTGATACATATGTCTTTTTTTTTTGTACTGTCAACATATTCGATGGTTTCATGCAAGCCAACAAAATGGTTGGTCATGGAAACACACCTGCCATTTTTTTGGCATTGCAACCAGTGATCAAATTTGAAAGGTGGATCTTAATTTCAATTTGAAGGGAATATATTCTTTGAGTCCTTTGAAGATGAGGAGCTATACAAATAATTGTATTTCCATTGACAAACATAAATTAATTAAACTCTTCAAAAAAATGCAAAAAGATAAAATTGTCTTTTGAAGTTTTTACAATCTTAAGTAATTGAATGCTTTTTACATGAGAAAATGATAACTTTTCAATAAAAACTAAGAAATAAACAAAAAAAATTGAAAATAGTACAGTCCACAAAATTATTATTATGTTACATAAATGAACACATTCCAACAAAAGAAAAAAAATTATCCTTGACGATTCTTTTGACATTCTTCAAAAGTATTTGAGCTTACATCTGAAAACATCAATCTAAGCCCAATGGAAGACGCTTTCTAGCTTTCATTTGTTTCCATACATATTCGATTCATTTGATATTCTTCAAAAGTATTTGAGCTTACATCACTAAAAACATCAATCTATGCCCAATGGAAGAGGCTTTCTCGTTTTCATTTGTTTCCATATATCATAAATTGCATTCTAATCTATCTCATTTAGAGCATGAGGTGCACTAAGGGAGAGAAAAATAACATATCCAATGTATCCAATGAAATCCTTGATCTATCATAATTTTTTATCCTATTTAATTTTGAGAAGCCGCTTTCACACATTGTTGTACTTATTGGAATTACAAGAATAGCTTGACATAATTACAACAAACAAAGAAATCCTTCAAACCACTCAGTTTTATCTCCACATAGATCCCATGCTACAAACATATTCTTTTTAGGGTATGGTTTATAAATAGTACAAATAAATTCATCAATTTCACCCAAACATTTAGTAGCATCCACAATATGTGAGTCCCCAACACTAAACTTTTCACATAAACATTGCAACCATCTTTTTGTTTGAGAGTCTCTATCATCCATTTCTTCATAATAATGTCGAGGACTGAAAAAATTAGCATCACTAAATTTAGGAATATATGTGAACCTCCTATCTAGAGATTCAATTGTCTTCATCACAAAACATTTTCTTAAAAGAATGCAATCATCTAGTGTCCTTGGTCTTTGTATCTTTGGAAAACTTTCAAACCTCAATGGATGTAAATGTACCATACCTATGCTATCTGCAAACTCAAGGGTTCCTCCTTGCGCTTTAACTAAAAAAGAGGATATGTGCATTGTACCTACCCCAAATATGCCCCCCCAAAGACCATTTAAGAAGCATGTTAATAGTAACATCTAAAGTACTGCTAATAAAGGTAATATCAACATGGTCCTCTTGGAACTTATGATTCAACTTATTTAACTCAATGAGCACATCTGCAAGCAAATGGATGCAAAATTGCACTTGAAATATTATTTCCAACTCATACATATTTATCTCCCATAACTCCCAATCTTTTAATAAAGCGGGGATGATTTTGACGAGTCTTTCCATGACCTTTCCTCTAGAGAGCCACCTAATTTGATTAATTTGCAAAACCTCTAACTTAGTGATTTGAAAGGATTCCATTAGCTCTTTCAGTTCTTCATGTCTTTTAGTAGATTTTCCGAGCCATTAATAAAATTTGTTTGCAAATTTATCAATATACCGCAACTCTAGAAAATGAAATGAAGCAACATTTGTTGTTAATGCTTCTCTATCAACTATGGAATGGATATCTAATAAATGACGAGCATCTCGACATATCTTAGAAGATAAACATTCACAACTACCCCTCATGGAAGATTCCCCATCAGGTCCAAATCCAACTAACTTCATCAAAGATAGATCCATCTTTGTTAGAAGAGTTATCACTGCATCATACAGAGATTGAGTTGTTCCATATTTTATTTGAAACAAGTGTATGAATTTTGTTACACATTGACCTCTTCCTTCATTTGTCAAATATCTAATATAAATAATCAAATGGTGCTTCATAGTTAGATCAATGCTTTCATAAACTAAAATTGAGTAAAATGGACTATGAAAAATCTCATATTTTAACTTTTTCCACAGACATTGCATCACAAATTCACAGTGTGCATGGAATTCTTGATCTTTCCCAATTCCAATATTTTGGACAATGAACGTAATTTTTGAAGGTCAATTGATGTCATGGTTCCTGCAGGATATGCCACATGTTTTTTATTTGTACTAGAGGATTTTAATGATATCGTATTATGTAACTATTTTAGCAAATCATAATGTTTATTTAAAATTCAGTCCACAATTATATATCCATATATCCTTGGAAACTGTATAGCTTATGAATTTAAACACACTATGAAATTATATTGACAAGTAATTTATAATATTACCCATTCTTTTGAAATGTTGTTATAAATTGTGTCATTCTTAATTGAAAGGATAAAAATAATATTTTGATTTTTTTGCAAGGGCAATTTTAAAAGCCTATGGAAGGGTTCAATTTTGAACGTTGATGGCAACTTTAAGCCCCTCCAGCCCAGCCGCCCACTCCCTGTGGATATGAGGCTTTAAGAAATTTTAGAGGAAGTCAATTGTAATTGTATTAATTATATTTAATATAATAGGTAGGATGATACGAGTCATTAAACATTGTTAAAATTTTTAGTAAAAAACAACTTAATGTAGTTTGACCGAATAAAAGAATGTAGTATAATAAAGAAATTAAGAATAATAATAAAAAATATTATACAATAAAAAGATTATCTACTCAAGTTAAAAAATTAAAATTATATTTTATTATAAATAAATTAAAAAATAAAATTAACTAAACAAATCACAGTATTGAAACAAAGCTAGTCCCTCTCTCATAATGAGAGAAAATAATATGCAGATCATTTGTAACATTACCAATCAAAGCGAATCAAAGAGAGTTCATTAAAAAAAACTAATTTATCATGACAAAACCGTTATATTAAAATAAATTAATTAATTACAATCTAATAAGTCAAAACTAGTTTTTGATAAATCATATTCATTGGCATCATTACAAAATATAACAAGAACTGCATGCAGTTAGTTGCTGCTTTTAAAATTTTAAAAATTGAACAATTAATATTATTATTTTGGAAAAAAATTTAAAAGAGAATCAAAAAGCGTTCATAAAATAAACTAATTTATCATGGTGTTTTTAATGACAAAAACGTTTTTTTTTTTTTTTTTTTTCCAACGGAAAAATCACCTTCCTGCTATTCCGAAGAATCAAAAACTAGTTTTGACTTATTAAATTGTAATTAATTTATTTATTTTAATATAACGTTTTTGTCATTTTTAATGACAAAAACGTTATATTAAAATAAATAAATTAATTACAATTTAATAAGTCAAAACTAGTTTTTAATAAATTATATTCATTAGCATCATTATAAAATATAACAAGAGCTGCATGCATCTTAGTTGTTGCCCTTTAAAATTTTAAAAATTGAATAATTAATATTATTATTTTGGAAAAAAAATTAAAAAATATTGTTCAAAGATAAACAGCTAATAAAAAAATCATTTTATTACATTTAAAATGAAAATGACTATTTTCCTACCAATAAATATATACCATAAATTAATTTAAGACCTAAAAAAAATATTTAAATTATTATTATTGTTAAGATTGTTAAAACATATTTTCTTATTTCTATTATAAATAATTACAAATAATTACAAATAATTATATAATATGTAAACCTATAATTTTTTACTAATATATTTTTTTTATTCTTAATAAGATGTCTTATTATCTTTTTCTTTTTTCTTTTATATATATATATATATATATTACTAACTCTTTAAAACAAAAATATAATATTAACAAAAATTTTATAGGTCAACAGAAACTAAATGTTCTTTTATTGAGAGATTTAATATTTATTTTTTCTCAATGAGATTTAATATTTATTTTTTCTCGGTTTCGGGATGCGCTCTGCAAGGGTTTCTAAACCCTAACCTAGCCGCCTGATCTCCTCGCTCAGACCCTACCATGGCGGCCTCCAATGGGGGTCGCTCAAAACCTTCCTTCGGCCAACAAGTAGCTCGTCGTACCCGAATCATCACACCACTCCTCCTTTTGGGATCCGATCTGAATTCTACTACCCCAGGACAACATGCAGGAAAGACTGAACCCATTACTAGAAAGGAAGGAGAGGGAAAGGCTGATCTTGGCGCCGTCGCTCAAAAGTCTACAACCTCGAATCAAGATGCACCAACAAAAAATACGGAGCCGATCAACAACAACAACGCCAGCAAATGCAAGCCAAAGGCCTCTCATATTCCAAGGTATGAAGTTACGTCCACCCTAGTTAGCCAGCACATACAATATATGCATGACCTTGCCATCATCTACAAATTCATTGCCATATGGCCTACAGAAAAGAATCTAACCTGGTGGATCACCAACACCTGGAAGCCAAAGAGGCAATGTGAGCTGAAACTAGGATCCAAAGGATTCTTCACTGTTATTTTTCAGAATTTGGAGGACAAGAATCGAATATTTCAAGGCGGACCGTACTTTCTGCACTCCGCAGGACTGTACATTTGGGACTGGAAAGAAAACTTCAGTCCTGATAAAGAGGACTTCAAAGTAGTGTCGGTCTGGCTCAGGATCTACTCTTTGCCTCAAGAATATTGGAACCTTGAAACCTTGGCTAGAATTGGCAACACCCTGGGATCCTTTTTCCAAGCCTCTGATGCTACCTTAGCAGCTCGCTATACGTCTTATGCTCGAATCTGCATCTACATGGATATCTCAACTGCTCTCCTAGAAGTTATCTGCCTTTCTTTCCAAGACAATGAATGGATCCAACCATTAGATTACGAGCACATACCCTTCAGATGTAGAAAGTGTCATGAACACAGCCATCTCTTCTGTGAATGTCCTTTGAACACCAAACCCATACCTCCTTCGACCCATAATAGAAAGGATGAAGATGGATTCACGAAAGCCACCCACCGTAGAAGAACCGGGAAGAAACCTCCTGCCCCCAGCACCTCTACCAACCCTGAGTGCCACAACAGTTTCTCTGTCCTATCTCAACAAACCCCCGATATCCCTGAATCCTCCAAACCCATACCCTCAGCAGGAGCAGAGGACCCTGTCTACAAAGATGCCCCGAATCAACAGACTGACTCACCGTCTGCAGATATTCTTCTAGATCTTGAAGACATGGAGACCGAAGAACTGGATCTTGAAGCCATTCAAGAAGCATGGGCCAAGAATGACTTCCACAGTATTCCATAGAGCCAACTTGATCTATTCAAAGAAGCCTATCAGTCACTAGCTCTCCAGCAGATTTTTCCCCCTCTTGCGGAAACAACACTTATCTCTTCTGAACCTAACCAGCTTGGAGTCAGCAAAATCCTAAAGCGCAAAGACATTCCCAAAGGACAAAGCATGCTCTCGAAGAAAGGAAGAAAGCCCAACAAACAACTTCTTCGGGAGCTAGGAGAACATCTCATTGATTCAGGCACGAGCAACAAGCTCACTACTATATTCCAACCGTTGAATTAATGGAGCTAAAACTTATCAGCTGGAACATAAGGGGAATCGGTAGCGATTCCAAAAGAAGAATGCTGAAAAAAAAAATTCTTAAGGAAAAACCTGCTCTTATCATGTTACAAGAAACCAAAACCTCGGAGCCAAAGCTCTGCACTTTTATCAAAAATTGCTGGGAAAATGCTGAAATCATTACCATTGATGCCAAAGGTGCCTCCAGAGGCACTGCCATTGCCTGGGACCCCAATGTCATACGTCTGGATGGATTCTTCTCCAGTCATCACACTCTCTCCGGGAGATTCCACATTCTTGGTACCGCTCATAAACGTATGATCACGAATGTTTATGGTCCCCAAGCGCTGGATCAGAAACTGTAATTCCTCAGCTATCTCTCCTGGCTTAATGATTAGTGCCAAGCCTCACACTGGATTTTAGGGGGGGACTTTAACATCATCACCAACCTCAACGAAAAGAGAGGAGGAATCCGTAGATTGGACAGGGACATCCTGGCTTTCCAAACCTTCATTTGAGATCACTCTCTGGCTGACCTCGAAACCAATAATGGAGTCTTTACTTGGAACAACAGGAGAGGTGGCAGCACCCAGGTGGCTTCTCGGCTAGATCGCTTTCTTATCTCTGATTCTTTGTTGAGGAATCATCTTAACCTCTCCAGCTCCATCCTACCCTTTGCTTGTTCAGATCACTGGCCAATCTGTCTTCACTTTATCTGGGATGTGCCTGACTTACGCAGACCCTTCAGATTTGAACAATTTTGGCTTTCCCATCTTGACCTGAAAGAAAAAATTAAAGATTGGTGGCTCTCGTATCATGGGAGAGATGGAACCCTCATGTACTGCTTCCAACAAAAACTCAAGTTCATCAAAAAGCAGCTTAAACACTAGAATAAACCCGAGTTCGGTAATATTCTGGAGGAAAAGCGCAAGTTGGAGCACGACCTAGAGGATATCCAATCCAGTGCCATTCAATAGGGCTATATTGAAAATATCATACAGCAGGAGCGACACCTTCTAAGTCAGCTAGATATTAGAAATCATCAGGAGGAAACTCTATGGAGGCAAAAATCCAAAGTTCAGTGGCTCAAAGATGGGGAAGAAACACCAAATTCTTCCATAACACCATGATCCAACACAGGCAAAACAACAAAATTACCAGGCTGAAAACCAACACTGGAGAAACTGTGCTCAATAAGGATGACATTGAAAAAGAGCTCGTCCTCTTCTACAATGATCTTCTCCATGACAACACTCTGGACAAATCTCATGCCTCTTAGCACATCATGCAGCATATCGCCCATCTTATCACTAAGGAGTAGAATAAAAATCTCATGAATCCCATCTCACCTGGAGAAGTCAAAACTGCTATTATGGAAATGAAATCCGACAAAGCTCCTGGACCTGATGGATTCACCATTGATTTTTTCCAAAAATTTTGGGAAATTGTCAAGGATGACGTTTGGAAGGTTGTCAAGGCCTCCCACTCTTGTGGCTCCATGCTCCCTGCTTTCAACTCGACATTTTTCACTCTCATACCCAAAACCAGTAAGCCTGCTAACCCTGCAAACTTCCGCCCCATCACCCTCTGCAATGTTATTTACAAGATCATCACCAAGGTTATTGCCAACCGCCTCAAACCACTGTTGCCCCTTCTCATCTCCCCTGAGCAATCTGGCTATGTCGAGGGTTGCCAAATCATGGATGGCATTATCACCGCGCATGAATTCATCCACACTCTTAAAACCTCCTGCCTCTCGGGCATGCTCATCAAGCTGGATCTTTCTAAAGCTTTTGACAAGACCAACTGGAATTTTCTCAAAGACACCCTACTTGCCTTTGGTTTTTCTCTCCCCTGGGTCTGTTGGATCATTTCCCTTGTCTCCTCGACCTTTTTTTGCATTTTGGTCAATGGTACTCCCTCCTCCACCTTTTCCCCCTCGAGAGGCATTAGACAGGGAGACCCACTATCGCCCTACCTCTTTATTCTTCTTGCGGAGAGGCTGGGAAGAAGCATTAATGCGACAATTAGAAATAATCATCTACAGGGTATCAAAATCAACGACCAAGGCAAAGCCCACTCACATCTGCAATTCGTGGACGACACAATGTTGATGGGAAAATCCACTGTAATGGAATCCAGGGCCTTTCGCAACATCCTTCTTTCTTTCAGTGCAGCCTCAGGTATGACCATTAATCATCTGAAATCTGAAATCTTCCTTTTTAACACCTACGTGCAGACCTAAAATCGCATCACCAGACTGTTGGGCTTTCAGAAAGGCTCCCTTCCCTCCAAGTTCCTTGGCACCCCCCTGACAGCTTCAACCATCAAGCACTCCTCTTGGAAAGATCTGCTCAATGCCCTTGATCTAAATCTCTCCTCCTGGACTTTCAGAGCCCTCAACTTCCCTAGCTGCCTCATCCTTCTTAAATCTGTTCTGCAGGCCATGCCCCTCTACCTCTTCTCGGTTATGGTGGCTCCTAAGTTCATCCTGAAGTCTATCCGCAATCTACAAAGAAATTTCCTGTGGGGAGGCTCTAGCCAACAAAGAAAATGGGCCTTAGTAGCTTGGGATAAACTCTGTACTCCTAAGCAGGATGGAGGACTTGGCCTACGCGACCCATGCACCCTCAATAAAGTGCTCTGTGCTAAGCTGCCATGGAGATGTTGCACCGAAAACTCCACCCCTTGGATGCACATATGGATGCAAAAATATGCAGACAACCTTAATCACCACGAGCTCATTCAGCAAGATTCTCTCCCAAATGGATCCCTAATTTGGAATTCAGCTTGGGCACAAAGAGAGCTCATCCGCAAGCACAGTTTTTGGGAAGTTAGAAATGGCAATAGAGCCTTTTTTGGGGAAGAGGCTTGGAGCCAGTTACCTCCTCTCATTCTTCTCCCAGGCACAGAGGATCTCGACACTCAAACCCAGCAGAGAGGAATGCTTCTCACCGTTGACTACTAGGATCCCCACACCAACAACGACACTTGGAGAACCTGGATGGTGCAAGAGCGCTGGATGGGAGACTTCAGCAGAGAAGAAGAGAAAACTTTTTGGACCACGCTCAGCTCCAAAAAAATTCTCTTCTCCAACGAACCTAACAAGCTCCGCTGAGGTTATCAGCAGAATGGATTTTACACTATCAAAGAAGCCTATCAGCTTTCTCACCCTGCTCCCCCACCTCCAAAGAATCTTATTGGGAAGAAGATCTGGGATGCGCACCTATGGCCGAAAATCAAAACCTTCCTTTGGCTGGTCGCGAGGAAGAAAATTCTCACCTGGGATCAACTCATCAAGAAATGCTTCGAAGGACCTTCTATTTGTGTTCTTTGTAACCAGCATGCCGAAGAACAGGAGCATCTTCTTAATGGCTACAACTATGCCTTGACAATCTGGGAGTGGGGGTCTTCCATCTTTCGGCACTCTGACCGTGTCAAAGGTGATATCAGAGACTCTTTACGGAATTTGTCCACTGAGCCATTTGCGAATCCTATTCTCAATCGCACATGGATTCTCTTCCCAGGCCTCGTAATTTGGAACCTTTGGAAAGAAAGGAATAGGAGAATATTTCTCAACTGCTCTCTCCCGGAAACCTGTCTCATCCCCCGCATTCATGCGAACCTCCAGGAGACCGTGGGGTTGACCACCTGGACCGCCGTTGAACTTTCATGCCAGCCACACGAAGGCTGCATCTTAGCCAATTGGAACTTCCATCTTCAGCCCCCCCTCCCTCCTTCTCCCCACTCCTCACCCTCCACCTGCATCCCCTCCACTTGGTCCCCTCCACTGCTCACTCCTTTAAAGCTCAACTTTGATGGAGATTCCAAAGGCAATCCAGGTCTAGCCAGTATTGGAGATGTCTTCAGAGACACCACGGGTAAGCTCATTCACATATTCTCTGAAAGCATTGGCTTCAACACCAACAATGTGGCTGAGATGCTCGCCCTCTTGACAGGCCTCAAAATTGCACGCAGAGAAGGTTGGACTGTTCTCACCATTGAAGGCGATTCTCAGATCATCATTAACACTATCCACAGACTTCACTGTGGCACGGCCATCGCCAAACTCTCCAAGCAATGGCGACTCGAATGGTTAAAAGAGCAGCTTCGGGATAGCATAAATCGTTTCCATGTTCTCAACACAAGCCATGTTCGCCGCACGACCAACAAGCTAGATGACCACCTTGCCAACTACGGTGTCGACACCTCCAAGGACAACATTGATTCCAGATGGCTCACCTTCAGGGCACAACCACTCAGGAATCAGCTCATTGACATTGCTGGGCAGGACCTTTCCCCCCCATAGCAGGTGCATCATGACATCGCCTCGACAATTACCAACACTGCAACGAGCTCCACACGCAGTCCCCACCTCATAAATAGCTCGATGACAAGTACTACTCCCAGCATTGGCCACACGCATTCCAACATGCATACCCAGGCTATGGCTCATGCACTTCCCCACGTGCTCTCCCAAATGCCTAGCAGCGCCACCTCTGAGCCCTTAGCATTCCACGTGCCCCACGATGTGGTATAACTCCTCCATCAACTTGCCTGTCCGGAGCCTTGTTTCGCTCCCGTAGCTTGACACTTCCTGCATGCACGAGGTTTCGTCCTCTGCTCCATATCTTCCTTGGGCTCCAACTTTGATGACTCCCACGCCGCAGATTGATTGGATCCGTCCTTCTCTACTCATGAATTTTAATG
This sequence comes from Larix kaempferi, assembly GCA_027924585.1. NCBI lineage: Eukaryota > Viridiplantae > Streptophyta > Pinopsida > Pinales > Pinaceae > Larix > Larix kaempferi. The sequence continues at coordinate 1,249,345 of BSBM01001592.1, forward strand.
GCTCTCCGGTAGTTAAACACTTCACCCGGACCCTCCCCAGAACTTCAGATGCTCGTCTGAGAGCTTTGCTGCGTAAGGGTTTCACTGCTAGTTTTTGGGAGGAGGTCTGTTTTCTCAATGCGTCCATTTCCTACTACGACTCTGTGTCTTATCCTTCCGGCTCCCTGGTTACCTGTTACTCTGGCTGCTCGCTGCTGAGTCCTATTACCTCGGCTGCTCTGACTACCGGCTCCTCTGCTTCCATCTCTGTTTCGAGCTCTCTACAACCATGCCGCCCAAGAAGCAAGCCCGCACTCGCTAGGCCACTCGGCAGGCCAACGCTCAGCCGCAAAGCTCCTCCTCCTCCCCGCCCGTTAGATTCATGAGAGGGGTGGTGGACAAGGCCTATAAGTACCATTTGGAGATCCCTATTCAGGTGCAAGCGAAGATTACTAATGCTGAGGATGATGCAAGAGTCTCTCGACGTTGCTTAACTGATGATGAAATCAGGGAGGAATTTGAGGCCCTCATCCCTGACCTCGACAATACCAGAGGCCGTGCTTCTCTCTATCAGAAAACCCTAGACCTGCACTGGACTCATAAGCAGGTTTTGGGTAAGGCGCTCACGGACCGGAACGAAGCGCAGGCAGAGATCCTGATGTAGCTTAACGAGCTACAAGACATGATGAAGCAGCTCATGTACAATCAGCATCAGTTCGCACGACGGTTGGGGATCACGCTTGCCAAAGACCCGACCACTCAACCTGAACAGAAGGACTACACCAGTTGCTAGGTCTCATCGGCCATCCTAGTTTTTTTGGTTTTCGACCAACTTATCTTACTGTTCTGTTATTTTGTTATCTAGTTTTAATAGCTCTGATTACTGTCTTATAAAAATATAAGGAACTACTGCTAGCTTATATATATATATATTTTTTTTTCTTTTTTTCTTTCTTTCTTTATGTTGTACAGAGATTAATTTTAATTTGATATTGCTTTTGATTGAAAAAAATTGTAGCTAACTTTCCCAAATTTAACAATTCAAATAAAATTTAACAACCAAAATATTTTTAAATACAAATTAATAAAAACAAACATTTGTTTAATACAGTCCCTCTATAAATGACATAAAATCCAAGTTCGATACAATTCAAATTAATACTAATTTGGATTGTATGCCATTTATAGAGAGACTGTCTTACAACAAATATTCCAATTTGCATTTATGATATTTGCAATAGGACAATCATAAAACTAAAACTAAAAGATTGACCTGGGTGTCTGGCTTCTCTCCAAATATAAAGAAACTCTTTCCAGCTCCTAGCTATATGATATTTGCAATAAGACAATCATAACACTAAAAGATTGACCTGCGTGTCTGGCTTCTCTCCAAATATAATAGAAACACTCTCCAGCTCCTAGCTATATAATAAAAGGAAGAAAGAATAGTGCTACTGGATAACCTTATATTGTGAAAGTCCAATATAAAAGTTGAGAAAAATAATCGGCAGCTGTGATGAAACGTGAACCTTTTTCATCAGAAAAATGTCATCCTTATTTCAAAATTTATTTTCAAAAGGACATTTAAAAATGCATCAAGGTTTGGTTTGTTGTAGGGTTTTATGGTCCATTTTAAATGACTCAATTAAACTTCTAAGAGCATGAAAATGATAATTGCAATCTATTTTTCATGCATTCTTTAAATGACTCAATTATACTTCTAAGAGCATGAAAATGATAATTGCAATCTATTTTTCATGCATTCTTTAAATGACTCAATTATACTTCTAAGAGCATGAAAATGATAATTGCAATCTATTTTTCATGCATTCTAAGCAGGTGGTGCAGGACTTGTGAAATGGAATATCCTTAGGCCCAGAAAATTCCACTGACCCGAATTTCTATAAAAGATACAACATATTTTGAACCACTGGGTGAAAACAGAAGATTCTTTAACCCAGGATTTTTTTGGTGACAATATTATTTCATAATGTTGTAAAAACATTTTTGCTCGACCAAAGGGAAGGGAGGGTTTCAGCCTATGATTTCTACACAACCAAAGGGAAGGGAGGGTTTCAGCCTATAATTTCTACACTCTGTGTTGTGGGTAGTATAATAGTGGTTTATGTCATAATGATCGGTTTTTGAATTTTTATAAAAATGATTTTGAACGAGTAGGAGCAGGACATTCGAGCATTTATGGATCCCCTCGATACAATGTGCCTCTGCAGAAACAAAAGGAAACTGGAAACATAGGAAACGGATTTAAGATTAATTGTAAAACCATAAAACCCTCAGTAACATTTCGAACATTTAAATTCTTCAAATAATGTTAAAAAAATATAAAACCCTAATCCAAAAAGATATTAATATACTTCGCATAATAAAATGGCAGCTTTAATACCATAAGATCTAAGAGATATCTTTAAAGAACCATTGAATTTATATGACTTCACCTCAGAAGAAACCACAAAACTTGAATTGCAATTGCTTCAAAATTTTGTAACGAGGCGAAACAATGGGTCTATTCACCTGAAATGATCCTCACTATATGGCGGGATAAAGTTCAAAATCTTGACGTTTTTCATCTTAGATTTACATGATATAGGGGATAAAGTTTATGCTTTTTGTCTGTTTGAATTTATTTTTTGAAGAGTATAAATAAACATTACCATTATGATGGATAGAATGAAAGATTATAAAAATAAGCAACAGAGATTGATAGAATGAAATATTAGAAAAATATGCAACAGAGATTTGCTAGTTTATATAAAAGAAAAATAAATACTATTACTTGTAGCCCATATGGAAGTGAGAAGATGCACAAACCATGGGAACCCACTTGCATTTTTCGTAGGGAGTATTATTCAACAGTAAAGGGTGCACTCAATATAACTATTATATTCCCATATCAATAATTTAGCCACTTCACACCTTTAATTTGATAAGACTTCAACTTTCCTCGACTCAATAGGGGCACAAGTTCCATCTGCTCCTGCGAGCATCTCTCCTCCTCTGTTAAGTTACGCCAATTAAAAAAAGGTGAGAAAAAGGAAGTGATTAAAAAAAGCATTTTCTCTTACACTGAATCGTTACAACCATGATTAGCAATATTCTTCTCACCACACAGTCGTTCCAGTGGAGTCCACATTCTGTCCATTATAAGAAAAAAAATTCTACTATAAATAAAACAAGTCGTTCCAGTAGAGTCTGTCCATTATAAGAAAAAAAATTCTACTATAAATAAAACAATGCAACAATGCAAGTCAAGTCCAATTTCAATTTTTGAGCAATTTAAGAATAATCCCCATCGCCACAAAGGCCTTATTAGAACAACTTTCAACCTACAATGGGGAGATAACTTACCGGCAATATTTCACTGTTTCAGGCCTCGAACTCCAAGCTCTATCTAACAACTCACAACTCTTCTCTTTGCTTGGACAAGGACCGCAATGGCTCAGCCAAAGCAGTTCTTTGAAGTTCGATGCAGGAGGTAGGCTCTAGAGGCGGAAACTACTTCCAAATGTTTTCTTAGGAAGCTTTTAAACCTCGCCATAACCTATGCATCACTGAACATGAACATGGTCAATAATATTGGAAAGTAGGACAAATTTAAAAAGAGTATGGAAAGCATAAATGGTCATTTTAAAGTCCGAAATGTTATTTTGTTGTTCAAACCAACTTTATCTATACATTCAATCTGCAACACTTGGGTTTCAGCTATAAATCTCTCACGGTGAAGTTCAAACTTTAAGAATTCATCCATATTTGGAAGGCTTACCCAAATCTACAATCCATTAAGATCTTGCCACTATTTAGTTTCATCACAAACCAATTTGGCTAAAGCTTGCGGGCTTGGAACCTGTGTGTCCACAAATCCAACAATAGTTACAACAAACCTACAAACCTAGAGATCTGGAGATAGGATGTGGATAATTCATTCAACAAAAAAATATAGCAGAAACCCTCAAGTTCGGGGTAGCCATTTCTTTTCGAAACTCAAGATACCATTATTTTTCCTAAAATGAAATGGTGGGTATTGAGTAGCATACCTTGTGAGGTATGCACAACCAACATGAATGTAATTTCAAGAATGCCAAAGAGTCGAATCAGGATAATGTTAAAACCAAGTTCAACTGAGAAGAGAAACTACATACTACAGCCCAATACCTATATTCTACACTTGGTATTCACCGATTCTATGATACTTGGTATTCGCACATAATTTGTAATGTCCCCTCCTATCATACCAACATGATAGAGAGGACGAGACACTAAATCTGGGCATCTAGCCCCATGAACTTTTACATAAGCATTCACATAATATAAAAGTCATATAGAATGTATCATTATAAGAAAAACACAGCGGAAATAATATCAACAACACATCCAGCATACATTCAAGATATTCATCAAATAATAATTGCAAAGTTAACACAAGAGAATACTTATCTTAACACAGTAGTCCCAAGCAACCAGCTATGCATCTACAACGTTCCACCCAACCATAGGCCAGTTGTGTTTATCAACCTCTTGATACAATTGCCACCCCCGAGCTGGGCATGATTTCTACAAGGAACCAGAGAACAACAGACTCACACATAGCCCAAAGATACACCAAATCAGCCAAGCCAAACTACAGTTAGGTTTATCAGGCTATTAGGAAATGGAAAGGAAGAATTGCTAAGCTAGTGAGCTCAACCACAGAGCTATGGATACCTCTACAAGATCTATCTAGCTTGGCACCCACAATGCCTACACACCCCATTTGAGGAAGTATTCCCTTCACCAATTCACAGTCCCTCAGGCCATACCTTCCAATTCTAGAGTGTCCCAGGTGTGCATAGAAGAGTAGCCAGCGCTCTTGATCTTCTTGAGAGGTTACTCCCTCCACTAGGTTTATCAAGCCAATTCTGTCCACTACCACTCCAAGTTTCTTGCTCACAGGTTCAAATCAAAACAGGGATGCACATAACAGCAGAACCACAATTATTGGGCATGATAAAAATGTTTTTGCAGTGAAATGCCCAAAGATGGGGTTTCTAACAGTTCAGAAAAAACCTGGGAAAGCCCAAAAACGAAATGGAAATTGGGGAACAACCCTGGAGAGCAGAAATCGTTTTTAGAAAAACGTCCATGGGAATTATGGGGCAAAAACGGCCTCCATAACAGTCCCAAATCGTGGTCCTCCTTCCCCAGCCACTGTGTAACACAAAAACGAGCTCCCAGCCATGGAAAAATGCAGGAAAATTGGTAAAAACGTGATGAGGAAAGACCCAGTCGTTCAGACTGCGTGAGAGAGAAAAACTATATGTTCAGAATGGCTTTGGCACCATTTCGTGGGTGTTTTCTTGCCCAAGGAGACAAAATACGATTTCCCAGGTTGATGGCTTGCCCATACACGAAATTGACTGCCATACCTCTTCATTCCCAAGGCATTAACTACCTCAACCAACTTCTGGAAGAATTAAATGATTGGGTCCATAACCCAAAATGGGTAGTTGGTGGTTTATGGGTTTTCTCATTGACACATGGATTAACACCATTGGCTCAAGGGTTTGAATAATTTCCCTCCCCATTCCTTGTAGAGTCATGCCCCCATCTCTTTGTTGCATTGCATAGCCAGTTGTGGGTTTTTCATTAAAATTCGTATTTACATGATGTCTTATTTACATTGTGCCTATCTAGCACAAGAACCATAGGCATCTATTTTTTATTGCCGATACATAAAACGCTAAATCAGTGGTGGGGCCTTGGCCTTGAGCTCCTCACCATGATTAAATAACAATATTTACATCATTTACGATTTAATGCGAAGGGGGTCAAAATGGGGGCATTACACAATTGTCAAAAGGTTTAAATGTAAAGTTGCAAACCTGTAAACCTGTAAACCTTGATGTGTGTCAACTCCATCTCTATGTCTGTATGCTTGATTGTTAACATTGTCAAACTATCCACTAGAAACAAAATATTTAGATGTTAACATTTGTGACTTCAAAGTTGTGTTCTATTTTTATTTTTCTTAATTAGTGTCAATGATAAAAAATGTATTTTCAAGCACTTTTCACCAATAAGACGTACACACTTATTAAAATATTTTATTAAACAAATACAAATAAATAAATAAATTCTTTCAACATTAGATAAACTATAGAAAAGTTTTAGAAATATTTTTATATCAAGTAAATTAATAGTAAAAAGCGGAACATATAGTCTATGCCTTAGGCACAAACTAAAAATGCATCATTACAAAATATAAAAATTATGTTTTCAAGTATAAGCAAATAAACATTTTACATACTAACAATGATATTGTTTTTATATAAAAAGATAAAAAGTGATAACATAACTGCTTTTAAAAAAACTGCCTTTTAAAGATCTAAAATTGATAGTGTATAATTATAAATTAGATAAAATTTTAAAATTATTTAATTAAATATTTAAAAATAAATATAAGAATACTAAACAAAATAGTAATTATAATATTTTTTTTATATACAAAGTGGTATATGGTTAAGAACATATATTTCCTCCTCTCAAATCTCAAAACTAAAGGATGGTAGGGTATATACATTTATATAGGCTAAGTAGTCAAACTGCTACATAGAGAGGGTCCCCCCCAAAAAGAGACTACATACATCAATTTGGTATTTGGGTAGGCCATGACACTATACACATTTTCTTATCCCACAAGCAAGAGGATCTCATACATCAATTTGTATTTAGGTAATATGTGACACTATAATAAATCAATTTGGTATAGCTATAACACTATAAAATGTCTATTATTCCACAAACAAGGAAACCCCATACAACAATTTGATGTTTAGGTAGGTTGTGACACTATAAAAGACAAGTCCTAAATTATCTTAGGAATAAATAATATCTATTCTTTGTGCTACTAAGAAAATAAATAATAAAAAACACTTTCTTATATAATACTTTACCTATTAAAATTTTAATAAAGCCCAATTCTACAATATTTATAATATTAATAATTTGTATTAAATTCTATGCAATATAAAAAAAACAAATTATTTAATTATAAAATTAATTAAACCAAAATTAATTTTAATAAACACTAATCATAACATTAATTTTATATGATTAAAAATCGTATCAATTACAATCCCCTAATATTATAATATATATTTTTTAAATGTGAAGCAATGCTCACACCAAATATAAATTCGACTCTTGGTTTTTCAAAGTTTAAAAGAAGCTCAATCGACCCTTTAAAAAATAAAAAGTCAATGCACTTACTTTAAAACTTAGATTAAGTATGTTATGATCCCAAAACGTTGATAAACCTGGCTTGATCCGGTCATTTGGAATGGCTTTTTGAAATTCATGTCGTGGATTGGATCGCAGCTGGCGTGGAGGGTCGGGAATGACAATGAAGTTGTTGTGGGCACAGATCCGGTGGTGGGTTTGAATGAGAATTTTCTCCTTTCTCAGGGTTTAAAAAACCATTTTGCGAGTATTGGTTTATCCACTTTAAATCAGTTCAGAAAATCCAGTCACATGGTCCCGGTTGCAAATTACTGGTTTGCTGCTTCAGATTTGGGTTTAGTTGGTGATTGGAAAGTGGAGTGGCAGGATTATGTCCAGAATCTTAATTCTGGTGGTATTCGTCTTTCAAACATTAATGATACGCTGGTTTGGGAAAGAAACAAAGATGATGGACAGGTTACTGCTAGTGATGCATATTTGGCTATAGTAGAGTTTTTTACAGAGGTGCAGAGTAAGTGGTGGTTTCTGGCTATATGGAAGTGGATTATACCACTGAAAATTAGTTGTTTTTTGTGGCTTGTCTTTGAAAATAAAATATTGACATGGGAGAACCTCATTCGACGATGGGCCAAATATGTGTGTTTTGTGCAGGAGTTCTGAGGAATCTACCAGTCATTTATTCCTAGAATGTACATTTTCCAAATCAGTTTGGGGTAAGATTTGCTTGGAGTTGAAGATAAAGGAGGAATGGCTAGATTCTAAATTTGAGACTGCTTATTACACTTGGCAACATAAGCACAAGAGTCTTGCCCATTTTCCAGGTTTACTTGCATGGATTTTGTGGAAGGTATGTAATGGTGCCATATTTCATGATCTTAAACCTTCACTGAATCACAGTGTTTTATCATTCTGGAAGCTTTATAGACTTTATCCACAAAGTTCAATGAGGAATCTGACTGGCAGAAAAGTTTGTCCTATTATTATGAATGATTTGGAAATAGTGGTGGGTTTCTTCGATAGGGCATCTACACATCAGAAGTGTGGGGTTGGCTTCTATCTTAGATGTGGATCAGACCTAATTCTTAAATTCAAACTATCTGGTGGTCTGGGGACAAATACACAAGAAAAATTATTAGGCCTTTGGGGTATTCTTAAGGTGGCAAATTTATGTGGATTAGATGCATTACAAATTTTCGGTGACTCTCAGGTTGTCATCAATTGGGACAATAAGAAGGTTAACCTTAAAATTATTTCTCTACATCAATGGTGTCACAGGATTTTTGTATTACTCAAGTGTTTTCAGTCTCTCACTATCAGGCATACATATCGAGAGAATAATGATGTTGTTGTTAAGATCCTAGTGGGCGTCCTTCACTAACACCTTGGGGTTTTAGTGTAATGGTTTGTATCATTTGGTATCAGAGCCTCCACCTAGGTTCAAGTCACATAGCGAGTGGCAATGTCGGCATTGCAGTGTTCGTCCGAGGCTCGTACGGCTCAAAGGGGACACCACCGTATGAGTGCACATCCAGCCCAGAGTCTGGAGTGCGAAGCGTGGTGGGATGCTAAGATCATAGTGGGCGGCCTTCACTAACACCTCGGGTTTTTGGTGTAATGGTTCGTATCAGTTGCTGATGCTCTTTCAAAGGATGCCATTGATGGAGATCCGGGTATATTATATTGGGAAGAGTGGGTAGAGGATGGGCTCACGTCTTTTGGTTCATATTTTTCTTTTTTCATTGAACTTTTCTAATATTGTGTTGGTGATCATAATGATCAGGATTAATACTGCATTTTTGTAGCAACTTTTTCTGAAGCAAGTTTTTTGTTTTAGATGGTTTTCCAAGATGTGATGATCGGATAGTTTGGATGCTCAGTTGTGATGAAGCTTAAAAACATTGTTTCTGGAAAGGAACAGATCTGTATTTGTACCTTTTGATTTCCTCGAAATAACAAAAGTACGTTTTTTTTCTATGAGAAGAAAAAACCCGACTTGATCAAAATGACTAATTTATTACTAGAAAAACAACTACTAATAACAAATTTCCAGTCTCTTTCTCAAACCTTTTCCCCAATTAAAATTTTATTCATATATCGCTTAGTCATTAATTGGTTGACTTATTTATCATCTTGTAATATATTTAAGGAGTTGTCACAAAATCTGCAATTAACTATGTTTTAATGGCGATTTTGATGGTAGAAACAGATTCAACACCATCAAAAACCCCTGGAGCACCTAAACTTTTAGACTTTGATCGATTTTCTCAAAATCTTGCCAGAAAAATCAAAATTTTCCGCTTAAAATCATAGAACTTTTAGACTACGCTTATATTTAATAATTTATTTGGTCACTAATTGCCACCAATTTGTAGTACATTTACTCATTTATTTTGTCATTAATTGTCACCATTTTGTATTACTTTTACTCTTTTATTTGGTCATTAATTGTCACCATTTTGTAGTGCATTTACTATTTTATTGTGTCATTAATTATCACCATTTAGTAGTATATTTACTCCTTATTTGGTCATTAATTGTCACCATTTAGTAGTACATTTTCTCGTTTATTTAGTTATGATGTAGTCGTCTCTAGTTTAGTAGCTTTATATTCATTATAATTATTATTAATTTAGTAATTTTATATTTATTTTATTTTATTTCATCATTATTATTTAATATAAATTAATATGACTTGAATAATTGGAAAAAATGTGATACAATATTGATTTTGATCTAATCAATGAAACAAATTATATATAAAATTATTCACTTATATAATAAAATCAAAATTTATGTATGTAATTGAATAAGTGGAAAGAAATGAAATTTATATAAAAATGTACACTTGCAACATTAATTAACAATACTATAAATAAGATCATATTTGAACCAAATAAATATTATATATAAAATATATGAAAAGTCAAGTATGATTACAATACATTTGAGTTTCTATAAGTTGAATATCCACAGATATATGATGATCATTAATCCATTAGTTCATGAAAAAATGTCTTGACCATAATCTCAATTACAACATCAAGCTTTGAGACCACAAGTACATGAAAATCATCTACATATACAATGACTTTTCCAAAAACTTCTTTCAAACCTCCCCATGATGGTAACCATAGGTTGGAGAATTTCAATAGGTGGATTATCTTTCTCTATCATTATAGTCATAGCTTTGTAGGAAAGGTTGTGGACTATAAACCTGCACAAAAATATAGAGTTATTGAAAGATACATTCTTGAATCGAGATAAAACTTAATAGCGTGTTCTACAAAATATTAAAATTAACCCAAAACAATAATGATAAAACTAACTATAAGGTGTTTAATAAAATTCCAAAGTAAAATGAATTATATTTGGGAAAGTACACTCCCAACCTCATTAATCTACATAGACCACGTTGGAGCTATTGTGTCTATTTTAATGAATTTGTAAAAATTAGGAAAAATTGCAATATTTGGCCAATTCGACCCTTAGACTAGTAATGAATCAAATGGCTCCAAATGCTTCCGAATTGGGTCTGAATGTGTTTGGAAGGTATTGAGACATAAAAATGAGGCTGATGGATGCTTGGACACTTTCAAAACACTTTTGCAACATTCATTTATAATTAGGGAAAAATAGGGAACTTTACTAGTCAAATCGAGGTTCAAAACCCCCAAGGGTAGGGGACAAAGATGGCTTTCCAAATGTTATACGACCTTCCAAAATTTCAGAACAGAGACATGGTACCGATAAAGGACTTCAATGGGATCCCAAATGCATCATCAATCAATTTCTATAGGCTTCTGCAACTCCCATAAATCAGAGGTTTGTGGACATGCCTTCACATAGGGGGAAATGGTGGGGAAATGATAGGAAACTTCACCATTTTACATGAAATTCGAGATTTATGTTCCAAATGCTTATGCAATGTATATGAAACTTCTTCAAGACATTAATGACTCTCCATGCATCATAAGAATCACAGAGATGAGCTGATATAAGTCGAAAAAAAGCAACTTCAAGCTCTCATAACAAGATATGAGGAAAATGGCACCATTTACACATTGTTTGGTATTTTGACATGGTTTCAATTGGTATTTCGACCCGAGGATATTCTGAGCATAAAATACATAGAAAATACATCATATTACAAATAAATGGGGCCACAAGAGCTCCCCCAAAGAGAACATCATCTCGCCAAGTGCGCCTTTCCTCCAAGAGCCAAAATATGAAGAGAAAAGTGAGAAATGTGTGGAAGCAAGTTGAGGATGAGAATGTCACAAGCAGCCTTGTAGCTTCAACCTGAAACAAATGACTCCATTGTAGCTCCAAATGAAAGGTCAGAATGTGTAATGCCCACCTCGGTACCTTAACTGTTTAGAATAATGAGGTACTAGTTTCGAAATGAACCGGCTAAGTAAAACACGAACCATTTGAATTTACTTTGAAAATGCTTGAAGGACGGTTATAGAAACTATTACTTTACTTAATGAATGCTCGACTGATTGAGATAGAATGACTGAATGTTGGATATGCTCAACTGATTGAGATAGAATGTAATGCCCCTAGAATGACTGTGGACCTTAAGGGCACCTGTCGAGTGACCCGGCTGAAAAACTTCGATATAATGGTCTCTTGAGCCTTGTTATGTCTTAACCGATTGAGGAAAACTTGAAGATGGGAATGACGACAATAATTGATAAATGAATTAAGGAATTAAATTATACATGTGGAGTGGGATAATTGATTGATTACATCTTGCTTAATGATTAGCCCTGTTTGATCAAGTCAAAGTGCAGTAGGACAGTTACAGTCCTAGCTCTACGATTTGGGAGGATGCAACTGAGATGCGTCATAACTTTCCATTTTTATTCTGAACTTCGAGACGAAGTTCTAAATAAGTAGGGGTGTATGTAGTGCCCCTAGACTACTGTAGACATTGAGGGCACCTACTGAGTCACCCGACTGTTTGAAACATTAATAAAATAACCCTATGATTTTATTTTTAGCATATTTATGATTACGATTGATTGATATATGTGCATTTGGGTAGTTATTGTGAATGGACGATTTCATGTTGTTTAACGATTAACTTTGATATGAAAATTGTACACATGAATAATGCTTAACGACTAGCTGTATGGTGATTATGTATTTGGCGACGAAATGTATATTTGATAAGATGAATGAGCAGTTTGAATAAATCATAAATGTTTAACAATGCTAGAGTTAGAAACTAGATGATGATTGTTGAGAACAGTGCTACTGATAATTTGTTGTGAGAAATGTGTGTAGAAACAAGTGAGACGGTTTACCAACGGACACACAAAGTAACATGGAGGGTCGTAGAGTACGGGTAAATCACACACAGGGGAAGCGACGACGATGTCGACTTCCGACAAGAATACCACGCATGAGCAGATAAGCATTGATCCGCTTGCTCAAGAAGAATGCGTGAGGGCGTACGAGGTGGGCCACGACGGAGCTGGTCACGTACGAGTTGAGGGGCGCGCAGTGAGAACGGCCTCACTCCTCAGCGCCATTAGTCCCTAGATAGCATGTAGACGGAGGATGGATGGCAACGATTCCTAAAATCCCTACAAGAGTTCCCGCAAGTCAAAACGGAAAGATGGTGGCAGAAGGGCCCAACGATGCGGTACCCTGTCGAGAACGGAAAGAATGGACGCAAGGACCCAACGAGGTGGTACCATGCCAAGGAATGGAAACCATGGATGATTGGACCCGACGGAGTGGTGCCATGTCAGGGGATTAAAAAATTAAGGAACCAGGAGCCCAACGACGCGGCACCGTGATCCTAGTGAGTTTGATTGTTAAATTAAATTGCATAAAAACTTAGGAGAATAACTCTAGATTATTACTTAGCAAATGCATAACAATAGCTTAGACATTTGCACATGAATAGTTATTTTTGTTGAGCATTTAAAATAATAGAAATTATTATTTAGGAGCAAAATAGATTAGACACCTAGTCAACTAAAAGCTAGGAGTTGATTAAAATATCTGGGGGACAAACTAGAGCAAACTTAGGGATGTAGGTGCACTTCCCAGAGAAATTGACACTTGGATGGGTGAGTGTTTTAATTAAATAAATAATTAAAAATATTTAATTATGCATGAAGCAACATGTGTCGCAGGAGATTTCCCTTTATAAGGAAGGCTTAAGGAATGGGTAAGGGGGCCCATAATTTGGACGATTGTCGTAATTTTCGAATGCCTCAAAGACTTGCTGCTATCTAAGGGTTTGGCTTAGAAATCCTGGTGGGAAGGGAAGCCCAAACTGAATTTCTGAAATACTTGTGTGAGCTCTACGACCCAAAGCTCGGGGGAGGCCATGCGACTGAAAGCATGAGCCTATGGTTGGGTGGCGAAGCTAACGGTTGCTTCGCCTATGGTTATACGAGCTTTGCTGGAGGGATCCTACGGAAGAAGAAGGCGACAATGGACTAACTGGATCGGGTTGACAGGTTAAGGTTTTGCTTATTTTGTTAAGTTATTCACGCTTTTTATTTTATTTTTCCAATAACTATGATGGCTAATTTGTTTGTATGAAGTTGTTAAAGTTTCAGGTTCATTTCAAGGGGACCCTAAATGAGGGGTCCTACAGAATGGCCTCTCCAATGCCAATTAGGATGGGAATATTTCACCCTTGAAATTGGTACTAAGGCAAGTAGAGTAAACACTCCACTAGCATGGACAAGCTATGCTCTCCAATATGCAAAATGAGAAATGATCAAAATATGGTCTCCTTTGTTCTTGACTTTTATAAAATTCCAAATGATTCCTTAACTTGAATTCCATCCACGAGCTTCATTCCAACTCGAATTGGGAAGAGATTCCAATGTGTGCCACTTGTCCCTCCATTCCTAACCTCTTCCTTCACTCAATTCGAATGGGTGTCTCTTTGATTTCCCTAACTCCCTTGTGCGCCCTCTTGGAGGCTATTTTTAGCCCCGACATGTCATATATGTTAGATGTTAGCAATCATGTCTGATTTGTGTCATAGGTGTGATAACATCTTTATCATTGTTGTCATAGAAGCTAGGGAATCTAGCCCAAGTGTCCCAATTTCTCTCAAATGTCTCTTCCTCTTCCATGGGAGTTACTCTTCCACTCCAATTCGACCTTCATTGAGTCATCCCAAGTATATTGACCTTCCAACTCCCCCAAGAATGTGTACTCCACCTTGGATTCGAATGGGTAAGAGTGGAATGCCATGTGGCACAAGGAATCTTGCTTAAATGGGCCCCACAACTCCCATGTGCCCTCGTGACCAAGTGCCACATGGGAGTTGTGGGGCCCATTTAAGCAAGATTCCTCGTGCCACATGGCATTCCACTCTTAAATGGGGTAATGGGTAATGGGTAATGGGTAATTTATAAATGGGTAATAAATTGGGCCCCATTACCCATCTAATATATTTGGTCAAGCTAATGTTGATTTGGGGTTTTATAGTTCCTTATTCCAAATCTAATGTTTCCACTCCAACCTAGGAAACTAGTAGATTGGTGGAATTTTCTCTTTTTGAGATTTATTTGAATGGGGACATTACAGTGCTCCTCACCCAAGATTGCTTGCCCTCGAGCAATTCCAAATTAGGATGCTGCAAAATTTGTTCCTCCTCCCATGTGGCATCCTCACTTGGCAACTCTTTCTATTGTACCAAATACTCCCTTATGGTTCTGCTCCTCAATTTCCTTTCTCTTGTCTTCAATTTTTTTTTTTTTGGAATAAGTATGAGTTGTCATTCATCATCTAATGGATGGAGGGTTTCTAAAACAGATATTTGCTGACCGATAGCCTTCTTAAGGCATGAAACATGAAACACATTGTGGATTTTCCTTTCTTTTGGAAGTTCCATCTCATAAGCCAGCTCCCCAATTTTTCGAACTACCTTATATGGACCATAATATCTTGGTTTAAGATTTTATGATCCTTTCACTTTCAAGGATGTTTGTTTATATGGTTGTAGCCTCAAATAGACCAAATCATTCACTTGAAAAGTTATTTCCACCCTATGTTGATCCACATACTGTTTCTGTTGATTTTGGGCAACATGCAAATTGTCTTTTAGAAGTTTCAAAATCTCTTGACTTTCCTCCACCCAATCCTTGGCTTTTTGGGCTCTACTATCACCAAAGATGTGCTAAAAAATGTGAGTGCTTCATAACTATAAAGTTCTTTGAAAGGAGACATGCCAATGGACATATGGAAAGTAGTGTTGTAGCAAAACTCACCCAAGTGTAGCCATTTCACCCATGTTTTCTACTGCTCACCAACATAGTTCCTTAAGTACCCCTCCAACCATTGATTAACTATCTTTGTTTGGCCATCAGTTTTAGGATGATAGATTGTGCTTGGAGTCAATTGAGTGCCCACCAATTTGAAAATTTCTTGCCAAAAGGAAGTCATAAATTTGTTATCTCTATCACTCACAATGTTCTTGGGAAGTCCATGCAATCTGAAAATTTCTTTAAAGAATAGATCAACCACTTGTGCAGCAGTAAAAAATGATGTAACAACAAGGAAATGAGCAAATTTGGTGAGTCTATCCACCACAACATAAATGAAATCCTTACCCAAAGCCTTGGGCAAACCTGTGATGAAATCCATGGAGACACTTTCCCATTTTTGTTGTGGAATGGGAAATGGTTGCATTAGACCATCAAGATGTGTATGTTCAGATTTGTTTTTCCAACATAACTTGCATTCATTCACATATTTTAGAACATCTTCTTTCATCCATTTCCAAAAGAACATTTCCCCTAATTTCCTATATGTTTTGAAGAAACCAGGATGGCATGCTAAAGGAGAATCATGAGCTTCTTTCAAAATCTTGTGCTTAAGATTCGAACCATGAATCAAGTATCTTCTATCCTTATAGTAGATTATACCATCCAAAATCCTATACCTATCATCACCTTTGACCCCATCTAACACATCACAAGCAAAACTATCTTTGGCATATTCAACTATTAGCATATTTTTCCAATCTTTTGAAATGTCCATAAGAGAAAATGACGGTCTTCTAAATAATGCATCTTCTACAATATTATTCTTCCCCTTAACATATTCAATGTCAAAATCAAAAGCTTGGACTTTGACTACCCACTTTTGTTGCCTTTCATTGAGGCCCTTTTGTGTGAGAAAATGCTTCAAACTATTATGATCGGTTTTGAATACAAACTTGTTTCCTACCAAGTATTGTCTAAACTTGGCCAAGGTATGCATGATGGGTAACATTTCTTTGTCATAAATGGAGTAGAGCTTCTCATGTGGCTGCAACTTTCTGCTCTCAAAAGCTATGGGGTGTTGATTTTGATTTAAGACCGCCCTTATCCCTTATCCCGATGCATCACATTCCTAGACAAATGGTTTAGAAAAAACAAGTAATGCAAGTACTGGACAACTACTCATTACCTATTTCATTCTTTGGAAATCCTTTTCAGCCTCTTCATCCCATTTTAAAGCATACTTCTTGGTCAAATCAGTAAGTGGAGCAGTCAATTTGGAGAACCCCTTCACAAAATTTCTATAGTAAGTGCATATTCTAATGAAGCCTCTCAATGCTGTGATGTTTTTGGGTGATGGACATTCAAGAATAGCTCTTATTTTTTCCAAGTGCACCTTCACTCCATCTTTCCCAATGATGTGATGAAGATATAAAACTTCTTTCAACCCTAATTCACACTTGGACAACTTAGCAAACAAAGATTGTTCATGCAAAATTTTCAAGACAACTTCTAGATGGTGCAAGTGTTCCTCCCATGTTTTACTGTAAATCAAAATGTCATCAAAGAAAACCAAAACAAACTTACGGAGCTGCTTGAAAAATATTTGATTCATGCATGGTTGAAATGTGGCTAGAGCATTGGTCAAACCAAAATGTATGACAAGAAACTCAAAATGGCCATAGTGACATTTGAAAGTTGTTTTGTGTACATCCTCCTCCTTCATTCGAATTTGATGGGAACCAGATCTAAGATCAATTTTTGAGAAGAATTTTGCTCCATGTAACTCATCCATGAGCTCATCTATTCTTGGGATGGGATATCTATTCTTGATTGTCTTCTTGTTTAGAGATATAAAATCAATGCACATTCTCAATTCTCGTATGAGGGTATATCCCAGGACAGATAATTCTGCGGTGACTTTAAGGCTTAGAGCCATGATGTAAACGGTTGTAATGAAGATATGAATGATATAACGAGAATGCTTATTGGGCCCCTTTAAATTTTGTTGTTGTGAATATCTATGTTATGTTTATTTATGTTTATCGTTATGGTTTAGTTGAATGAATAATGAATGCAATTAAGTTTTCTTGTAGTATAGTTGTTTGGATGATTTTGTGATGCTTGTTACTATAAGCCCTCAACCACAACCATACAGTTAACCGATCATTATCTTATGTCGGTCTTGGTTGTGCTTGAAGTGAGACCTTCTAGTTGTGCTTTGGGTGAGACCTTCCTCCTTAAGGGGATTGAAAATGCCAGCACACTAGACCGTACAATGGCACCCTTTTGTTAACCTGTGCACAAGAACATGCTAATCTCAATTTTGCACCAACAAATGGTTCTGTTGCCGGGACCTGGTTCTTAATAGGACCCTGTTATATGTATGGATACTTTGGTGATAATAAGCCACATATAGGATTGTTGGGAGAAGAAGGTTGATGATTTTGCAACCTAGTACATTGAACTACAAGGGTGGGAAGTAGCCAAGTTCAAACAATATCTTTTCTACGGAGGTCCACCTCTATACCAATACAAAGTTTTGTGGGTTGAGCTTCCAGTAAACCTAGTGTGGTGGTTGCAACGACTTGTGGAAGCATATGAGTATCGAAACAAACTGAGAAAGATTGTTGAGTGGACTCCCAAAGATATGTTCAATTTAAATCAACTAAACTCACCTCTGACCAGAGCCGTTGATTTCTGAGTAGAAAATACTCTATTTGGTTATATTTTGGAATTTACAGCTGAAAACAACCATTCTACATTGAAAGCCGAAGATGAACTCAAGAAAGGAGCAAGAGGAATACTATTGAAAGAAGTTCCTCTATAGATCAAAACTTGGTTGGTTGAATTTGAGGAGAAAACGAGAAGTTGGGAAACACTTTTATGACAACGGAGTGAAAAAAAATAGTGTGTGCAGATGATCACGCGAAAAAAGGTCAACCTCAAACTCTAGGCCGAGAGTTTGAACTAATCACCGCGCTGTATTTTAAAAAAAACTCTCGGATGAGAGTTTGAACTAAAGTCTCGGTCGAGAGTTTGGAAGATATTTTTTCGGCCGAGAGTTCATTGTCAACAAAACCTGCGAAAATATTTGGCATCTTTCTGGAACCTGCAACTTCAGCAAGCCCAAACCCCTGCAAATTTTAAATATTATTTGTCGAACTTGGTAGCAATGGATTCATCTCCGAATCTAGTTTCCAATGATATAATAATTGTTGCATTTCGATTTGAATTTCTATTTATTAATATTTTTTTCTAAACCTTATCCCTTAAGAATTTTATTACTCTGAAAATCACCCGAAATGAAAATCCACTATCATAACAAAGACAACACCAAAAAATTTGAAATCTTTGCAGAGATCTTCCTTGCCCCATCCTCTTCAAAAGGGTACTTTTAGTTTTTTCAATAAGAGTCACACTAAAAAGAAAATTGAAGCTTTACCAACATGTGTCGATAAGGCACCATTTTCTGAACATATGTTATTTTGATAAATAATAAAAAATAGTTCTCAAGCCGAAAAACCTCAAAATATAGTCCATGCACAAGTGTAGTGTGTGTAGATTATGATCATACATTGTTTTACCTAAAATAAATAACCATATCTCAAAAAAGTAGTTTTCACGCTGATCACTCATTATCCATACCTAAAATTTTCAAGTATATGTTGTTGGTGAGCACCAAATTTGTCCCACGATATGTCCATAAAAAAATTACTTCTATATGATGAGTTTCTATGCTTATCTCTGGCTAGTAGATTTTGTACCAAGATAGTCTTACTTCTTCTATAGAGTCTTCATTAATAGGTTGGATCTCCAATGGGCAACATGCTTCATTCAATAATGTTGTTGGAAGGGGGGTACCTCTACATGTTCTGAATAGAATAGATTAAAAGTTTGTCTTTCGAACTAGGGCATAAAGGTAATCCAGTTACCACGCAGTGGCCTCTGAATCATAAGTGAGTCAATAATTTGTCCACATTGATCTAGTCAACACCATATGTTACTTCCGCTTGGTCCAATTCCCAGATCTCGCTAGATGATTTATCTAATATTTGGTCTAGTTGTTATAATCATTGGGACAAATTCGACGGGAGTTGTGATGTCAGGAATTGCAATATGTAGGGATTGTGGGGTCAAAACCATTGACTAACACCCTTCTATCATTGTTGGCGCATCATCCTTTCTAACATCTATTCGATTTTCCCTCGAATCAATCAAGCCTTTTGGTTGCTCGACCATTCCAACCATATTTTTCATACTTCTCTTGTCATAAAGCGAACTTAGAAAATTTCTAATTTCCTCCTGTTTCTTTTGTCTCTTTTCCCGTTCAATCTTCTGAATATTAGTTTTTTGTTTGTGGATGGCTATTAATTTGTCTCGAGTGAGGGTTGGTTTCTTACTAGCCTTCATTATTTTCACTCTCGTCGACTAGAAATGTTTATTCATTCATCTGACCTGGTTGACTATCCCCCATTGCCATCCCAGCTATTACTAAGCAACCAAAGTGGAACCAGCAAGGGTATTCATTTGTTTAGAAAATATTACCACTCATGTTTGCAGACAAAGAGCTCCCAATATTTTTTCTTTTGTTCCCAGTCTGAAGTTGCACTGGGGCCCAATGGAGGTCAAGGTTTTACTATGTGACCGACTCCCTTTTCAATTAGGGATTTGTACAGCAAGGTTAGAATTGTGACGAATTAGGAGTCATGGAATTCATTGTAAAATTTGGCTTTGATTTCGTTGAGTGAGTTCCATCTCTCTCTTCACAATAGTCGTCACTTATCTGTTCAATCCATTCATATAGATTCATCCGTCCTCCGTTGTAGAGCTTGCAGGTTAACAATCGTTCATTATGAGGGTCGCGTTTGCTCATGAATTCAATCGACCAACTTCTTTATCTCATGAGTTATAACTTCTATAAAATTTTCATGTGATTTAGTGAAAAACTTCTCTCCGGCCTTAGCAATGGTCAACTTGTTCCTTCTAGCATAATTTTGGATGTAATTCACTATCTTTCGATTCCACCAGTCTCGAATTTCTTCCTCACTTACCATTTATGCAGGTGTGATCATCTTTTTATCCTACTTCAGTACTACCGGCAACATAACTGATGTTGTAATCTAAGGGATTACATATAGTCACCAATAGCACAACAATACACATCAAGATACAAGATCATACATATATACATAAAGAGACGAGAAAGAATACAAGTAGTGGAGATAGTAGGAACAAGTTGTCTTATATTATGAGGCCATCATGTACAAAAACACGATTACATCTTCTCACTCACCAACCTATTATATAGTGCATATAAACAATTATAAAGTTATAACTTCCTAAGTGTCTGGTCAGTCAGTCTAACCAACTCAATCAGCTGAGCCAACTAATTTCTAGTCGTTTGGGAGGACCTAGTCGACTGGTCGACTAGGCTCCTCCAACCGTTGCTCCACCTTCATCCTCTGGTTCCACTTTGTTTCACCCAACACACATTAATGTTCATCCAACCAACTCCATAACCAAAATAAAATTTTATCATTGGTGATCAACTTGCATTAATGGAAATCCAATGAACTTCCCAATAGTCACAACAAAATATTAATTGAACTTCATGGCTCACGTGTTTACTCCATGTCTGTGATGAACCTGCAATAATTAATTAATGCAAATACACAAGATATCAGAAATAACAGAACTCAGAATCACTTTTATATTGATCACAGGCCACTTCGAGGGGGCAACCTCCTTTGAGCAAGCTCAATACAATTAACTTCACGGTGCCTTCATAGGCCTCAACACATACTTATATACTAAGTCTAGGTGCCAATACCATGTGTCAATACAAACCATGGGCCAATACAAAATATAGATCAACAATTATTACGAGTCAAAAACCATGGGCCAATACAAACTATGGATCAACAAAACTATGGGCGACTTACAAAGCATATGCGCCAACAACAATAACACAAAGTATGGATCAACAAATACTACGGGATGACTTACAAAGCATATGTGTCCAACAAAAATATACTAACAAAGTAAAGACATAGGTTCCTAACATCCCCTCTCCCTTAGAAAAAGATTTGTCCTCAAAGCTTTAGATGTGGAAATTGATGCAAAATCTGAAGGAGTGGGTCCCCTGTAGCATCCTCAGGTTGCATTCTGGGCCACTAGTGCCCTTTGAGTTTCAGGGAGGATTGCATGGAAGGCTGTAGAAGAAGAAGAACCATATCAGCAACGTGAAAAGTGCGCGCAGAACGATGCTGATCAGCTTGTTGTTTCAATCAAATTCTTGCCATGTGAAGATTGTCCTGCAGAATGAGAAGAAGCTGATCGCGATTTCAAAGAATTGAGTCAATTTCCTGAACTGGGGAGCTGCTGAAGGTGTATGGAAGAAGAACTGGCAGTGCCTATCCAGAGACTGCTTCATATGGTGTCCTTTTAGATGTGGTACTATACCACTTGAGCGCTTCCAGGAAATCCATAGAAATAGTTGTCCAAATCTGTGTAGGGATGGGCAAGGGGTCGAGCAGTCCCGAAAGGAGGGTCGTTTCACCCTTGTTGACCTGGAAAGTATCACAGTTAAACACCATCCGTTTAATTGTCATTTTCAATCCCTGCCAAAAGAAGTTACATTTTTCTTGGTCATACGTTTTGTGGAACCCAGAGTGCCCTGCTGATGAAGAAGCATGGAGTTCATAGAAGAGATAGCCCCATTGAATAGATTGCAACCAATTTGGAACAAGTAGAGAAATAGTTGGAAGAGAAATTGGGTCATCAAATGTGCGAGAAGGAGCATCTGCCACCATATTGTCCTTACCCTTCTGGTAAGTGGTCACATAGTCATAACCCATGAGTTGGAGAACCCATTTCAGGTGCGCTGAGGAGGAGACCCGTTGTTCCAGGAAATTTTCCAGACTCTGGAGATCAGTCTTGATGCATAAATAATTCCCCAATAGGGATGGCTTCCACTTCTGTACTGCATGCAAAATAGCCATCATGTCCTGCTGAGATGTAGATGCGTCAAAATGCTTACCGGAAAGGTCTCGTGAAGGCGGCAATCCCACTGGTGCAACAAAGACACCTGCATATCTATCCAAGGAAGTAGTGGAGACCGTTGGTGGGTGCATCTGAAGGGAATGGAGATGAGTAATGACACCATGTGAATTCTTCTTAAGGATCTTTTCCAAGCAATGTGAATTGATGATGTAGAGAGACCCTGGTTGTAAGCCCATAAATTTGTGTTGTGTCCCATTGACTGAAAACTGCATCCAAAGTTCATCAAAATCCCATAAGATGGGGCCAAGTGTGCGTAACCATTGAACGCCCAAAACTACATCACATCCACCTAAGGACAAGGCAAACATGTCAGAGCACGAGTTATAATCTTCCATAGAGATACGCACATTATGACACTTCCCCTTTCAAGGTAAGGTGCCCCCATTGGCAACCATGACTTCAAAGTTGGAACAAGGATGGACAAAAAAATCAACCTGTTTCGCAATCCGAGGGTCAATGAAGTTATGAATGCTACTAGAATCAATGAGTATGGTAAGAGGGAGCTTCTTGAAGTATCCCATGACCCGCATTGTTTGTGGGGTGGTGACACCAGTTACAGCATGCAGAGAGATCTCGGGTGGGTCATCTCGAGATGGGGTGTCAACAGGAAGGTGTTGAATGTCGACCCGAACATCTACTGTATCTGGAGCTTCTTCACTAAGTTCTGAGGTAGGCGGAGAATCCACATCCAAGAGATAGAGCTTTTGTTGAACACATCTATGTCCCCGAGTGAATTTCTCATCACAATTATAACAAAGCCCTTTTTCTTGGCGTGCCTGCATCTCTGTTTCAGACAAATGCTTAATAGGAGTTGTTCGAGGAGCAGGCATGATGGGAGGTCATTGGGAACCCATATTTCTGAAGGGAACAAAGGTGGGTTTGGAGCATTGTTGAGCTACGATCTTGTCCTCTGCCAACTTATCCAACCCTAGGACTTCCATCATTGTGTTGGGACAGAACATTTTGACTTTTGAGCAGATTTCATCCTTGAGACCACTGATAAAACAACTCCTGTAGAATTCATCAGACAATCCTTCTGTGTGATTGGCCAGTTTCTCAAATTCTGTCTGATACTCTCTCACTGTGCCAATTTGGTGAAGTTTAGTGAGTGCTCCTATGAAGTCATTAAAAGCACTAGGACCAAATCGTGGTAAAAGGAGTTGGCAAAAATCTGTCCAGTTTGACTTGGGATGAGCTTTGATGTACCAATGGTACCATTGAAGGGCTTCCTGTTCCAAATGAGAGGATGCAAGTGGAACTTTCTGGACATCAAAAGTAGTATGCAGACTGAAATATTGTTCTGCTCAGTATATCCATCCAGTCGAATCAGTACCATTGAAGCAAGGAAAATCAAGCTTCATCCCACGAAAATTGCTAGAAGAAGAGAACCCAGTGGCTGCAGAAGATTCTGGTTGTCGGTTATTATTCATGGCTGAATGCTAAAGATGAAGGCTGATAAATTTTTCATCCAGATCTTGGAGTTTGGTTTGGATGGTTGCAAGTGCTTCCACCATGGTTTTTGCTCCTGTGCAAGTGACAACTATAACGAGGAATTTTTTTTTTTTTTTTTTTTGTGGGGGGGGGAATGGATAGAAAAACATAAACACAAGCTTATTTAGTAAGGGGAAATTTGGATTTGGGAAAAACTCGAAGGGGTAATTGGGGTTTGACTAGGTTTTCGAGACTTTCTGAGAGACAGGGAAGTAAAAAATGGGGATTTCAGAAGCAGGAACTCTATGGTAAAATTTGAAGGCAATCGGGTGAAAGTTGAAGAAGTTATGGTAAACCCTAAAAATAGACAAATGTGGGATTTCTGGTCTTGGGAAGTGGAATTTGGGATAGGGTCTTCAGAAATGAAATATGCAGAATGGGATTGCAGGGATTTCAGTGAAGTTTCAGGGAAAACAGAGTTGAAACAAGGGAGATATGGCCGAAAAACAGAATTTTATACTCCTGTTTTTTTCTTTTTTTCTTTTTTTTTTGTGGGGGGGGGGGAATGGATAGAAAAACACAAACACAAGCTTATTTAGTAAGGGGAAATTTGGATTTGGGAAAAACTCGGAGGGGTAATTGGGGTTTGACTAGGTTTTCGACACTTTCTGAGGGACAGGGAAGCAAAATATGGGGATTTCAGAAGATGGAACTCTATGGTAAAATTTGAAGGCAATCGGGTGAAAATTGAAGAAGTTATGGCAAACCCTAAAAATAGACAAATGTGGGATTTCTGGTCTTGGGAAGTGGAATTTGGGATAGGGTATTTAGGAATGAAATATGCAGAATGGGATTGCAGGGATGTTAGTGAAGTTTCAGGGAAAAAAGAGTTGAAACAAGGGAGATATGGCCGAAAAACATAATTTTATACTCCTCTTTTTTTTTCTTTTTTCAGAAATGGATCGGCAACAGTGGCGCGGAAGGGATCCACAATAAATGGATCTGCAACAGCACAGAGGGATTGAAAACAGTTGGATCTGAAAAGGCGACTAGATCTGGAACGACTTTCAAAATAGATCTGAAACGGCTGGATCTGGAGCGGAAGTGATCGACAACAGTTCAGCTGAAAATAGATATGGACCCCAGGTATGTACGGCTTCCTAACAGTTCAGGTGTTTCACTCGGCCACCAATGCTGTCTGACGGATTTCATATTAGGGCAGTACCCCTCACTCCATGTCTCAGGTAAAACTGATAACCGCTTTGCCACAAACTACAGCTCTTGGTTTACCTCACGGGTGGGAATTAGTCAATTAGGTAGGGGTCGTTTCCCTTTTCGCTGGCAGGTCCTCTCAATGGGCCAGCTACTTTGGGGTTCCTGTGGTACTCCTCACAATGAGTTTTAGGGATTATGCCCAAGTATTTCCCACAGTTAAGCGGATAGGGATTATTCCCAAATCCGAAGCTGCAACAGATGTGAAAAAAAAATTGGCAGAAATTCCACCCAACGAGCCCAAGAAAGTGCTATGATACCAGATGCGATGAACCTGCAATAATTAATTAATGCAAATACATGAGATATCAGAAATAACAGAACTCATAATCACTTTTATATTGATCACAGGCCACTTCGAGGGGGCAACCTCCTTTGAGCAAGCTCAATACAATTAACTTCACGATGCCTTCATAGGATTCAACACACACTTATATACTAAGTCTAGGTGCCAATACCATGGGTCAATACCATGTGTCAATACAAACCATGGGCCAATACAAAATATAGATCAATAATTATTACGGGTCAAAACCATGGGCCAATACAAACTATGGATCAACAAAACTATGGGCGACTTACAAAGCATATGCGCCAACAACAATAACACAAACTATGGATCAACAAATACTATGGGATGAATTACAAAGCATATGCGTCCAACAACAATATACTAACAAAGTAAAGACATGGGTTCCTAACAATGTCCACCTCAAAAAACGGATATGCAAACGTCAAATTTAACCCCTAATTTCAAGCCATACTAAAAGAATCCAAGTGCTTAAGTCCCATCCTCCCAAGTGTTTAATGTAATCTCTTTTTTTTTACATGTACGAAAAGTTGCATTTTTTTAAAAATAAATAATAATCGCCATCCCTAGGATATCTCGATTGTTGATTCCCTTCATTCAACAGGCATGGAGGGAATCAACAATGTCCATTGGATGGAGGGAATCAACAATGTCCGTAGGATACAGCCTCACCCTGATGAGCTTCTGGATGTTTCGGCCTCTGCTAAATCACAAGTTACTAGTATATCTAACTTGCGGACTATTAAATGTACACTTGAGAGATTGTTGTTCCCGGGGTTAAAAAAAATATTATAGATATAAACCTTGAATGCCAGTGCCCCATAAAAACTTGAACACCAATGCCTCGTAAAATTTAATGCGTAGAATTATTTCGATGACGTAGTTGATCATAATACAACAACATAGCATTCTTGTAAAATACATTGAACGTCATCAGCCGACGACAGACATGTGAAAGGTCCATAGAACATTTTGATCCTCGCAAAAGAAACTAGCGAGCAAATACAGAACTCCATTGCCCCATAAGAACACTATTATTGGTAGTCAACACGAGAAGAAGAAGAGACTCGACATGAAATTAATCAAATTAGCGAGCAAATACAGAACTCCATTGCCCCCAGAAGAACACTGTTGTTGGAAGTCAACACCAGAAGAAGAAGAGACTCAACATGAAATTTATCAAAGGCTTTGTCAAAGCCGATAGAGTGTGAACATGTGTTAGCTTTAAGCAAATTCTAGGTGTAAATAGGCATTGTGATTAATCAGACTGATTAGCATGGTTATGTTATTATTGCACACATGCTATTGCTCATGAGTCATTACAATGTGAGCACATGTTATTGCTAATTACAATGCTAGCTTTTGAATCTATATGTTGGCAAGTTTTCAACATGTCTCATGATGTGAAAAAAACAACAATGAAGGCGAAATGTGCCATATTGTAAAAATCAAAACAATAATTGAGGTATTTTGTAGGGTTTATTAATGGTTTGACTTTTATGGTTAATCATGCGTGAGTATAATGAAAATATTCGAAGACACTTATTAGTATTTCAAGATTTACATAAATAAGTCATTTTATTACTGCAAAACAACTACGATGATATAAATAACAAAGCATATCGAATAGATTTTATATATAAATAACGATATTATCTGTGAATGATCCCCTAAGAAGCTCCTATTAGATGTCACGGTCTCTGGCGCACTCTGGAGGAATTGAAGGATACCTCCCTCTATCAGCGCAGTAGTTGTAGATAGTGTATTTCTCACAAACCCCCTTCAGTTTCCTCCATTAAAGTCCATCAAGGTCATCAAAGGCCTTCTGATCCCACCACCGACGCCCTAAAGTTCGACATGCCAAGTTAGGCATAATCGAGGCTTCACACCCATCCACGTGGAATCCCTTGTATGATGCAATGAAGGGTGCCTTGCTCCAATCTATCTTCTCCAGCCCACCCCTTGTGACCCAGTCATCAACATTCCACAGGCTTGAGTATATTTTCATGGGCTGGTTGAATGGATACCTCACTGCTAAGTCCTTGCTATTCTTGAAAACTCTGATTGGGACATCGTCCATAAAGAATCTGAAATCCAAATCCAATGTTAATAAAAAATGCAGATCAACTAGTACAAAATCTGTAGAATTGTTAAGAGTCAAGACTTGATATCCAGTGAACTTACACAATCTGATGCATGTTCCAGAACACAGAGTAAGAATGATAATCTTTTGTGGGATCGAACCAGAGATATATGCGCTGCTCTCTGTCACCCTTTCTTCCACTGAAAACATTAGTTTGGAGAATGTAAGGCTGTCCAGACCTATTTCATAGGAAATCAAAGTCTATTTCATCATGCTCAGCGTTCTGGGAGGATAGATTTTCAAACAAGCACAATACACTATTATTAAGCAGAGGGAAAAATATAAATGATATAAGATATTCTATGATTACTTTGCAAGGCAGGAGAAGTTGACAGTGAGATTCAAGTGATGAAGACAGTAAGCAATTAACAAAGATATGAAAGATAAGAATATTTCTTACATAAAAGGAAGTAACAGTGCCTGCTGAGTCACCGGGAACCATCTTCATCTGCATACTGAAGTGTCCAAACAAGTAGCTACCCTTGGACTGAAAGCCAGTACCTGCCACAATGCCATGAAATAGCCAATAAGCTTCATGGTAAATGCAGAGAGGCCAATGGTGTCATGTCCCAAATTTGGCATTGGGTCACAATGGCCTAATCAAACTGGCCCTATTCATTAGAGTTTTTCAAATTGATGCTAAAGGTCAAATAATTGCCAAGGAGGAAAATTACTAGTTTCCTAGGTTTGGGGTGGAAGCTTTGGGATTTGGAATAATGGGGATAATAAATGATGTTTGAACATTAGAATGGCATAAATATTTAATAAAGGAGATAAATAAATGTATACAAGTGAAAATCAAAGTGGCATTTGATCATGAAGACACATGGAGGAAGTGGGACCCACATATGCCTAGATTTCCCCACTACACTTGGCATCATTCTCTCACCAATTCGAATTCACGGTGAATGGTAACATACTTGGGGGAGTCTAAAAGGTATTATTTATGGCATGACTCATCAAAGTTCGAAATATAGAGGAAGAGTAACTCCCATGGAAGAGGAAGAGGCAATTTGGAGCTAGTGAGACACTTGGGCTAGATTCCCTAGCTCTATGACAACAATGATGAAGATGCTATGACACCTATGACACAAATCAGACCTAAAGGCTGACATATGACATATATGACATGTCAGGGCTAAAAATAGACTCCAAGAGGGTGCTCAAGGGTGTTAGGACAGCTAAGATTGCTTCCAAATGTGATTTGGTGGAAGTGGGAGACTAGGAATTGTTGTACAAGTGGTGTTCTTTGGAATCTCTTCCCAACTTGAGTTGGAATGAGTCTCTTGGAAGGAATTCGACCCATGGAGGAAATTAGAACTTTATTAATGTCAATAAAAAAGAATGAAACCATATTTTGATCATTTGTAGAATTTGCAATTGCATTTGTGAAGAGGGAGAGCTAGTGGATGACTAGTTTCTTGCCTTAGCCAATTCCGAGGGTGAAAGATTCCCATCCAAGTTGGTAATTGGAAATGAAATTTAGAACTTTCATTTGGAGATTTAATGGAGTCTTTATTTGTAGGTGTAAGCTACAGGTCAGCTCATGGTTTCTTCTATTGCATCTCACTCCTTCGACCATTTCTAGTTTTGATGGCATATTCTTGATCCTTGAGGGGGGGCGTTTTTGGTGAGCTATTGTACTCTTTGGGGGAGTTTCTAATGCCCCATTTATTTTGTAATATGAATTAAATACTCTGTTCTTCATCTCCATAAATTTTCAGGTCGAAATTCCAAGTAGAAATGTACAAATGTCAATTTTAATGAAAGAACAGTGCCATTTCCCCACTACCTTGTTGTGAATCAATGTAATGCTGATGATTTCGAATGAATGGATGATTCTATGATAAATTTGTGATTAATGGACTGCCATGGATATATTTTACAAGTTTCATGTACTGTACTTGAGCATTTGAAGTATTTTTACTCAGTTTAATTGCATTGGGAGAAGAAATAGCGCCATTTCCCCAAGGGTCGAATTGGTGATTTTTGTAGTTGAATGGGAGAGGGTTGGAACAGATACAATAATAAATTAATGGTGTACATGATATCTTAATAAAATACTTAATACATTCCCTACCTTTGTTCAGAAATTTGAGTGGATTTGAAGGCATTTGGGAAGCCATTTTCAGTACTTACCCTAGGGGGATTTGAACCCCAAATTACTAGTAAAATTGCATACTTGGTCCAAAATATTAAGAGAGTTTGCAGAGGTCTTTCTGTGGCCATATTTCATCCCTGAACATCATATTCAAGTCCTAATATCATTCATACACCTCCCTTGAATATTTGAAGGCATTTGGAGTCAATTTGAGACCTATAGACCAATACTAGTCAAAGGGAAACCACTAGTAAAGTTACCTACATTGACAAGAATTGAAAGAGGATTTGCAGAAGTATTTTAAAGGTCCAAAGGCATCCCTGAAACACATATTTATGTTCTAATATCATTCATATACCTTCTCGGAAGATTTGGGATCATTTGGGGAAAATTTGGGACCTAGAGATCAAAACTAGTCAAAGGTCGCACTAGGAAAAAAAGTGGAAAATTGCCATTTTAATAAAATTCTTAACAAGGGACATTACAGTGGTATCAGAGCATGGTCCTTGCACCTGTGGATTAGGTACATACATTCAAGAATAATTGGTAGCCATGTCTTACTATTATGATGAATCCTATGAGTACAATTCTTATGAGGAATATGTAGATGCTTATGAGCAATATGAAGTAGAATTTGAATGGTATGAGGAAGAGGTGCTATCATGCAACACTTCTTACAATTTCAAAAGAAATGAATATTATTCTTATGACTTTAAATATGATGAATATGAGTGTGTCACACCAACCAAGGATAATTCTATGAGTGAGTTCCAAAGATGGAGAGCAACATATAAAACCTTGCCCCAACAATATAAAAAATATCAAGAATATCTTGCTTGGACCAAAAATACACAAAATACCATGTCTTTTGAGTACTATGCTGAACATGTTTTTGAAAATAGGCCCAAAAATGAAGATGTGGAGTTAGTAAAGAAAGGTTTATGCCCTTCTTGTAAAGAACCTTCGAGTGAGTATCATACACGTGTGCATGAAATCATGTCCCACTTGAGGAGAGCTTTTGGGAATTCTTCAAAAAGAGATTCCAAAGATATTGATACTAAGGAAAACAAGGGGCAAAATGCATTATCTTACTTGAAGGAGAAAAATGAAGAGACATCACAAGATCATGAAGAATATTCTATTGAAAATATGGAAGATCATTTCGAGACACGTTCTAGCTTAGACACGAACCAAAGAGCATCTACTGATGGATGCTTAAACTATGAAGGAGTACCTACTGATGGGTGCTCACACCTCTATGTTGGTGACATAGATATCACTTTTGAAAGTGTTGCTGCAAGCCCAAGTTCCATTAAGCATGATAATGAAGACCTTGTAGCAGTTGAAGAAGAACCAAGATCAACTTCCCCATCACCACTTGAGCTTCATGAAGTCGGTCCAAGCAAAAATGAAGAAGATGAGGAGGTTAATTTGCAAGAGCCTCATTTTCTTGAAGGGTCCTTAAAGATGAACGAAAATAAGATCCAAGAGTCCCTTAGCATTCTCCATGACACTCAAGCATTGGTGTCAAATTCTTGTTGGAGAGCTACTTCATTGGAGGAAACATCATTCCTTGAAGACATGGAGAAAATTCAAAGAGAAATGTGCCACATCAAAGGTAATTTCATGTCTTTGCTTTTTTATAGAAACCATTTGTTTGAGCTTAATGAATTGTTACATGATGCATAATTGAAGAATAATGGGGATATTCATAAGCTCACAATTCAAAATGAGCAACTTCTTGAAAAGTTGCAAGATACTTGTTTTTCCTCCTATGTTTCAGATTGTCAAATGGTAGATTGTTTGGAGGATTTTCATGACATGGTGGATCATGAGAAATGTGTAAATTTGAATGTGCTTAATGTGTTTGAAGATGAACTTGAAGATATCCTAACACTTGATGTGGTGGAAGAGGAACTTGAATTGTCTCTTGATGAAGGTTATGCAATTTTTAAAGAAGAGCATGATTCCTCTACATTGGAACCCATCTATGACAAAGGTTTCACACTTTTGAATGAGCTGTATGATACTACCCATATGGATCCTTCCCATGATGAAATTTTTGCACTTTTTTATCATTTGGGTGAGTTAGTTCATTATCCTACATCCTACAATTCCATGTTTTGTAGCATTAGTCTCAATGAAGTATGGGTGAAAGGGTTCTTTTTGATGGTGCCACATGAGGAGTATGGAACTCCTAGATTTACCTTTTATGATGACATGGTTGGAGCACATTCTTATTCACATTTGCAGCGGCATCCTTTGTTACTTTATGATGATGCACATCTACATGGATGCACCTATGATATGCATTTGAGTCACTTGAAGACGTTTTTCTTGCTCAACACTTGATTCATTTGATGTTGGAGGAACTTCATCCAACACTTGGGTGAATAGATTTATGATTGGAGAACATTTTTGTTGCAAGCCACATACTTTGTTATATATTTATGATTCTCACATTCAGGGATGTATGGGTGAGACTTCTTTGAGTCATTTGAAGTGTCCTTGTTTTTTCTACTCATTATTTGGTTCAGATTTTAGTGGAGATTCTTCATTCGCTTATTGGATGAAAGGATACATGGCTGAATATTTTGATGCATATCACATCCATTTGGAGCAGCATTATAGGACATGGGATCCTCACCTATGTCATTAGAGCAGATTTGATTGGTCACTTGAAGCTTGTATGCACTTGGAAAATGGTGGTCTACTTGCTTGGAGGTATAAGCACTTTCATGACTCTTTGATGAAGCATATCCTTGATGTACATTTTCATTATGTTGTTATGTACTTTGATGATATATATTTGGTACTTATGATGTTTGGAAGGATGCATACAATAAAATGGGATCCATGAATCCTCTTATCTAATGGTTTGGGTTGGAGAGCACTCTTAATTGTTGGGGTGCAATACAAGCAATGAGACCCTGAAATAATTTTTATCTCATTGGTTTCAATTTTTTTTGGGAAACAAGCAGTATGGGAGATGGATTTCCCACTTAATAAAGTGATTTTTATCAGAGTAGTGTAGCAACAAGCATGGTGGTTCCTCTCTAAAATCTTCATGGAAACTCAAAGACTCAAGGTTGGGCAATTCAATGGCAACTTCAAAGAATTATACATAAAGCAGGATATTCAACACCCATGTTTGAAATTGCTTGAGGACAAGCAATATTGGGAAGACAGGATTTTTCATGTCCCAAATTTGGCATTGGGTCACAATGGCCTAATCAAATTGGCCCTATTCATTAGAGTTTGTCAAATTGATGCTAACGGTCAAATAATTGCCAAGGAGGAAAATTACTAGTTTCTTAGGTTTGGGGTGGAAGCTTTGGGATTTGGAATAATGGGGATAATAAATGATGTTTGAACATTAGAATGGCATAAATATTTAATACAGGAGATAAATAAATATATAAAAGTGAAAATAAAAGTGGCATTTGATCATGAAGACACATGGAGGAAGTGGGACCCACATATGGCTAGATTTCCCCACTACACTTGGCATCATTCTCTCACCAATTCGAATTCAAGGTGAATGGTAACATACTTGGGGGAGTCCAAAAGGCATTATTCATGGCATGAATCATCCAAGGTTGAAATATATAGGAAGAGTAACTCCCATGGAAGAGGAAGAGGCAATTTGGAGCTAGTGAGACACTTGGGCTAGATTCCCTAGCTCTATGACAACAATGATGAAGATGCTATGACACCTATGACACAAATCAAACCTGAAGAATGACATATGACATATATGACATGTCAGGGATAAAAATAGATTCCAAGAGGGTGCTCAAGGGTGTTAGGGCAGCTAAGATGCTTCCACATGTGATTTGGTGGAAGTGGGAGACTAGGAATTGTTGTACAAGTGGCATTCTTTGGAATCTCTTCCCAACTTGAGTTGGCATGAGTCTCTTGGAAGGAATTAGACCCATGGAGGACATTAGAACTTTATAAATGTAAATAAAAAAGAATGAAACCATCTTTTGATCATTTGTAGAATTTGCAATTGCATTTGTGAAGAGGGAGAGTTAGTGGATGACTAGTTTCCTGCCTTAACCAATTTCGAGGGAGAAAGATTTCCATCCAAGTTGGTAATTGGAAAGGAAATTCAAACCTTTAATTTGGAGCTTTAATGGAGTCTTTATTTGCATGTGTAAGCTACAGGCCAACTCATGGTTTCTTCTATTGCAGCTCATTCCTTTGACCATTTCCAATTTTGATGGCATATTCTTGATCCTTGAGGGAGGGCGTTTTTGGTGAGCTATTGTACTCTTTGGGGGAGATTATAATGCCCCATTTCTTTTGAAATATGAATTAAATACTCTGTTATTCATATCCAGAAAGTTTCAGGTCGAAATTCCAAGTATAAATGTATAAATCTCAATTTTAATGAAAGAACAGTGCCATTTCCCCACTACCTTGTTGTGAATCAATGTAATGCTGATGATTTCGAATGAATGGATAATTCTATGATAAATTTGTGATTAATGGACTACCATGGATGTATTTTACAAGTTTCATGTACTGTACTTGAGCATTTGAAGTATTTTTACTCAGTTTAATTGCATTGGGAGAAGAAATAGCGCCATTTCCCCAAGGGTCGAATTGGTGGTTTTTGTAGTTGAATGGGAGAGGGTTGGAACAGATATAATAATCAATTAATGGTGCAAATAATACCTTAATAACATCCTTAATACATTACCCACATCTGTTCAGAAATTTGAGTGGGTTTGAAGGCATTTGGGAAGCCATTTTCAGTACTTACCCCAGGGGGATTTGAACCCCAAATTACTAATAAAATTGCATACTTGGTCCAGAATCTTAAGAGAGTTTGCAGAGGTCTTTTGGTGGCTATATGTCATCTCTGAACATCATATTCAAGTCCTAATATCATTCATACACCTTCCTTGAATATTTGAAGGCATTTGGAGTCAGTTTGAGACCTAGAGACCAATACCAGTCAAAGGGAAACCACTAGTAAAGTTACCTACATTGACCAGAATTGAAAGAGGATTTGCAGAAGTATTTTAAAGGTCCAAAGGCATCCCTGAAACACATATTTATGTTCTAATATCATTCATATACCTTTTTAGAATATTTGGGATCATTTGTGGCAAATTTGGGACCTAGAGATCAAAACTAGTCAAAGGTCGAACTAGGAAAAAAAAAGTGGAAAATTGTCATTTTAATAAAATTCCTAACAAGGGACATTACAAATGGGATGCTATGAATTTCTGAACTTGAAATAAAGCCTAATACTACTAATCAATATTGCTTGAGTCTAATTTTTGAGAATAATGTGTAAAATGCTCATGGTCTTAAAATTTGCGAAGCAAAGCTCATAGACGGAATATCTATTGTAGCTACATCACTCATAAAAGATTTAATGGTGAATGTGTAAATGACAAAAGACCTAACTAATACCTGTCCATTTATCAAGAGAAAGTTGAATCTCATTTCCACCATTGATGTATTTGATATGATCAGAATCCCAATTGGGTACATAAATTTTAGGGAATGGTACGTCCACAGGCTTAGGAGGTGAGGCAGCCATGGCAGCCCTTGCAGCTAGTAAGAAGACTAGCAATAGTTTGGGGATCATCTTGATCAACATTGCTCTTAAAAAACAGTAGCCTCCTACTATGCTATCTGCATGTTTAAAATAAGGTGAGACGTTACATAAGAAAGTATTTTCACACCCATGGCTACTATCACATTTATCACACTATGCCTGTAATGCATAGCCTGTGACCTAAAAGCTTATAGAACCCTAGAGTGAAAAAGCAAGCTAATTGTCACTGTATAACTAATTGTTATAATAACAAGCTTGTACCTATGTTCTGAACACATGAAATTATAGAAAACAAAGCCCAATATGATTATTCCATTAGCCATCCAGTGTCTAATAGAAAACTTTCATTCATGAAACTTGAAAGAAGCATAGTAAGTGAACTCAAAATCATAGCAAGAAAGAAGCATAGTAAGTGAACACAAAAGCTTATACCTTTCAAGAAACAACCAACAAATCTCTACAAACAAATGGTATGTTAAAGGCTGAAGAATTAGGAGTGGATGGGAGTTCCTTTATAATGTGGGTAGGCAGTTGGACATGAATAAAATATTGACATTGAAAAATAAAACTGGAAATGAGTCTGCATGGGCACATGCAATCTTCATCTTAGCCTTTTCATTCCTGCTAATATACAACTATGCTTATATTATTATTGTTTCCCCTTGTGGCCATGATAATCCCAAGAAACCTTTCTATGTTAATTATTGTTTCGTCTGGGGCATTGGCAACCGTTAATTCCTTCACCGTCACAGACTGAAAAGTCAAGCACCGCCTCTCTGAATGGCCTTTGAAACTCTGAGGAGTTAGCCACTGCCACACCATTTTGATTATGTATTTCTATCAAAGATTCAAAGGGGAAGCACACCACAATGATTTCTGAAGAAGCAGTTGCAGCCATCTGCCACAGTTCATCGAATGATTATTTAGGCTGAGTATTACATGGATCTTTGAAGAGCCGTTTTTTGGAGAAGTCATCTACTGACATGTTCTAGTTGGTCAGATGATAAAAGGAGGAGCGTGTCACTGTTGCAGCTCATCAAAGTTCAAAGGGACATTCACCATCTCTGCTGCAGCCTGTCAAAAATCGAAGGGGCGTCCATCATCTCTATTACAGTTCATGAAAGGGAAGAGAATTAATTAAATTCTGAATAGTCAATTTTGGTGCAACGAAAGGTCAAGTTGAATTAAATGATCGACTATATTTTATGTTGTATAAATTCTGATGTAGTATTGGTTTTGTAATAGAGTGAAATAGAGAGAAATGGAAGAAATAGAGTGGAATACAATGTTTAGTTAAACCCATAATTTTTCTGTGTGTTTCTGTTACACTCTGTTGTTTGAGTTTGAAAACTCATATTTATTTCTGAATTTATTTTTTGCTGTAGCATGATGATTTTCTGAGCATATATGATTGATTGTGGAATGTTTAGTTTTGCTGTAGCAAGTTAGATTTCAGAATTTGCTGAAACAGAGTATGATGAAACAATCAAGTTTGATGAACGCAGGGGTTATCTAAACATAGCTGAAATAGTCGGCTATAATAGTCCTGTAGATGACTGTTAGTTGAAACAGTCAGCTGTAACAGTCCTGTAGATGACTGTTAGTTGAAACAGTTAGCTGTTACTGATAGCTGTGACTATGCTGAAGATAACAGTCAGCTGTTACTGTCAGCTGCAACTGTGCTATAGATTACAGTGAGCTGAAACAGTGAGCTGCAATTGTTCTGTAGTTGAGAATTTATGAATTTTGTGATCTGAGTGTGTTGCTGTGAGTATATGCAACACCCCCCTGCCTTCCCACAGTGGTATCAGATCTGAGTGTTTCTAATTTATGTCCGCTGGTTCTGTGCTCACTTCATGAATGAGTCGTATGATTGTAGGTTGAACCTTTTTTGAGTTTTTGTTTGGAGACCTTGCTGTTGAGTTTTACTCTAGCGCCCCCCACTTCCTGCTATCTAGAAAGAGCAGAAGTAAGTTAAGTCGAGCTCTGTGTTTGTGAGAGATCACGTGCTCCCTTAAGTAAAGGTTGAGTCATCTTTTAGTAGTTGAAGTCTGAATCAAGTGTTTCTTGTGTTGTTCAAGCCTGGTTGTGGCTTGTGTAAAGAGAAGAAAGGGTTGTAGCCCGTGGATGAAGTTTGTTTTGTGTTTATGTTCCCTCAAATAGAGGTTGAGCAGTTGAAAGGAAGAAATTATTTATTGTTGAGAGCTCCCATATAGTTTAATGGTAGAGCAGTTTGATTCCCACTGTTTGGGAAGTTTGCTTGGTTTGAGTTGAAGTCGTATGCGTGAAAGAGGACTAGTAGGCCGTATCCAAAAGAAATTTAAATTCTGTGCAAGTATTTATTTGAAGACAAAGACATGGGGAAAAGCAGAAGGCTTAAACGAATGAAGAAGAATATTGTTAATGCAAAATAAGTTGGTTTTTCCATAACAGAGATATTAGGTGAAGCCATCAAGGAACCTGTTGAAGCAGATGATACTGAAGTAGATGAAGTTCAAGACAAGTTAGAGGATGCATGGAGCAGCATCTATTATCCACCGCCATATTTCTCAGGTATAACTTATGAATGTTGGTTAGTTAATATGAAAATTTTCTTGCATGATAGAGGTTTATGGTATTT
The DNA here is from genome assembly GCA_027924585.1 of Larix kaempferi. Lineage (NCBI taxonomy): Eukaryota > Viridiplantae > Streptophyta > Pinopsida > Pinales > Pinaceae > Larix > Larix kaempferi. The sequence goes on from BSBM01001592.1 coordinate 1,287,323, forward strand.
TGTTGAAAATGGAGTTAAGAAACCCCAGGATGAGGCAAAGGATGCATTTTCCTTGTACTACATCTAGCAAGCTCTGGATGATAATATTTTTTATGTAATTGCTGAAGCAAACACAACTAGAGAAGCTTGGGAAAGTTTGAAGAGAAAGTTTGATGTAAGGGGGAGATATATGGCTGAGTTATAGCCTGTTGATATTTCAACGGATAAGCTTGCAGAAGCAGCAGAAGATAGTCAATTTCATTGTTGTGTTAAAATACCAGTGGGTGAAAATGTTGCTGAAACTAAAGAAGAAGATGAGTCTGTTGTATCTTGTATAGCAGTGGTATAGTAGCAGCAAAATTTGAAGAAGTTGAAATTTTTATTGATAAAGATGTTGATGTGGTTTCAAATTTAGATGTCATTGAAGTGAATTGTGAAAATGATGGAATGGTTAACATGCTGAATGCTGATAAAGATGATAAATTCCTCAAGTGTGAGGACAACAAAGAAGAATTTGTGCAAGAAGAGTCCTTGAAGGAGACGCCCATGAAGGTATTTAAATTATGCATTGAATTTGAAGTTTGCGGACATGTAGGAACAATGAATTCATAAGACAACTCTGAAGATGTTGTAGAAGTCAAAGACAAATGGGTTTGAAATACATTACAGTAGTCATGTTGTAGAAAATGAAGAGTGTTGCACTCATCCATTTGGTGCACATAAGGAAGATGATAAAGCTGTTGGTGAAAATACATTTATGAAAATGGTGTATCTGCTGATGGAAAAAGTGTTGGTGATATTTTTGAAGAAGAATCTGCAGCGATATTGAATGGTGCAGATAAGGACAGAAAAGAGAATGAGATGTTTTCTAATAATTTGTTTGTTAGTGATTGTGCAGGTACAAAAGAAGAAAATGATGAGGTCTTGACTTGTAAGTCAAATATTGAAGCTGAAGTAACTGCCAGTGTAGTAGTTCGTTCTTTGAATATTCTAGCAATGTCTATTGCTGATGACAATGATGAAGAAGGTGCCAATGAAACAACCAATATTGGTAAAATTGCTCATGGAGAAGTAATCGTCAATGATGATCATGATGATAGAATGAAGACTGCCATATCAGCAGTATGTGAAGCAACATCAGAAGTTAAGAAAGATAAAGGGCACTGTGTTGAAGTGCTTGAACCTGTTTGTGAGTTTTTTGAAAATATTGATGATTTTAATTTTGTTGATGAATTTGATAAGATTGTTGAAGAAGCACAGAAGTTGCAGCGATTGAAGCCGAAGGAATCTATAAGGATGCTGAAAATAAAAAGGTTGATGATTCGGTGATTGCAGAAGTAGTGATAGAAAATGAGTTGCATAATGATAGCACTCAAGATGTTGTATGTTGCTGCAAACAGAGTAGCTGAAATAAAGAATGATGTCCTTGATGAAGAATTGAAATTTTTGGAATGGATTGAAAAGTCAAGATATGATGATAAAGATGATAGTCTTGTTGTGGAAGCAGAAATGAAGAAAATTGATTGCCTTGTTGCAGCAGCAGAGGAAGATCTGAATGAAGAGATAATGACAGCGCTCAGAAAAGTGAAAAATGAAAAGGACCAATATGGTTCACAGTATGATAATTTATATAATGTTGACAAAATGTTTGAATATGCAGATGAGAAACCAATCAAAGATGAAGAAGAATCCTTTGAAGATGATATTGTAAATGATGAATTTGATTTGAATGAAGAAAATTGTAGCGAAGATGGACTGGTTGAAGAATCAGTTGAAAAGGTATTCATGTCATGGAGTCCCAAAGAAATAAGGCATTATTATCAGTTAATGTGTTTACATAATGATATTGAATAGATTACTCTTGTTGAAGTCAAGATGGCTTGTGGGATCTTTGTATGCCCACGTTATAGTATTTAAAGAAGAAGATTTGGATTGTAGTCCTTGGCATAAAGGACATTAAAAATTTGAATGATAGTAAGCAAGTTGAAGAACGTATTTCAGTTGAAGTTGATTATAATAAATTTGTGGAATCAAAGAAAACACTGAAGGTAAAGAAGAAAGTGAAGATGAAGAATCAAATGTATTATTGGTATAAAGTTTGGCTTTCTAAGCCAAGTAATGATGAAGCTGAAGCTAAGAGTAATGTAATAAAAACTATGAATCATGATTGGTTTGCAAAATCCAAGAAGGTTGAAAGAATGTTGAAGTAAAGGATGAAATATTATATTTTGAATAGCCAGCTGAAGCTGAGAAGGACAAGTATTGTGGAGTTGCCAGGCAAAAGAAGTCCAGATTAATAACATATAAAGTCAAGCTGAAGAGATGGCTGAAGCCACAAGTGAAGTGCGAGCTGAAGAAGATCAAGGTGAAGATGAAGATAAAACAAAAAACAAAGTTTACATATTTCAAAGTTTGGAGTCGAAAGAAAAAGAAATGCTCATGAAAGAGTTGAAGAAAAGCAACACTAGTATGTTGCAACAAAGAATGTGAAACAATTTTTTGAGTTGTTTAGCTATTGATGTAAGTCTTGCTGAGACTTAGACCAACATGCACTATAGTTGAAATGTTGTTTTGATATGCTTGTAAAGTTATAGTTGTCTGTGTTTGATGTATTTTGGGTGAAGTAATTAAAGGGGAGAATGTTGGCAGCCGTTAATTCCTTCACCGCCACAGACTGAAAAGTCAATCACCGCCTCTCTGAGTGGCCGTTGAAACTCTAAGGAGTCAGCCACCACCACACCATTTTGATTGTGTATTGCTGTCAAAGATTCAAAGGGGCAGCACACCACAATGTTTTCTGAAGAAGCAGTTGCAGCCATCTGCCACAGTTCATCGAATGATTATTTAGGCTAAGTATTACATTGATCTTTGAAAAGCCGTTTTTTGGAGAAGTCATATACTGATATGTTCCAGTTGGTTAGATGATAAAAGGAGGAGCGTGTCATTGTTGCATCTCATCAAAGTTCAAAGGGACATTCACCATCTCTGCTGTAGCTTGTCAAAGATCGAAGGGGCGTCCATCATCTCTGTTACAGTTCATGAAAGGGCAGAGAATTAATTAAATTCTGAATAGTCAATTTTGGTGCAGCAAAAGGTCAAATTGAATTAAATGACCGACTATATTTTCTGTTGTATAAATACTGATGTAGTATTGGTTTTGTTATAGAGTGAAATAGAGAGAAATGGAAGAAACAGAGTGGAATACAATGTTTAGTTAAATCCAAAATTTTTTTGTGTGTTTCTGTTACACTCTGTTGTTTGAGTTTGAAAACTCATATTTATTTTTGAATTTATTTTTTACTGTAGCATGATGATTTTCTGAGCGTATATGATTGATTGTGGAGTGTTTAGTTTTGCTGTAGCAAGATAGATTTCAGAATTTGTTGAAATAGAGTATGATGAAACAATGAAGTTTGATGAATGCAGGGGTTATCTAAACATAGCTAAAACAATCAGCTGTAACAATCCTGTAGATGACTGTTAGTTGAAACAGTCAGTTGTTACTGATAGCTGTGACTGTGCCGAAGATAACAGTCAGCTGTTACTGTCAGCTGCAATGTGCTATAGATTACAGTGAACTGAAACAATGAGCTACAACTGTTCTGTAGGTGAGAATTTATGAATTTTGTGATCTGAGTGTGTTGCTGTAAGTAAATGCAACACCCCCTGCCTTCCCATATGGTGGCCATGATAATCCCAAAAAAGCTTTCTATTTTAGTTTACTCAGATTTTTTTAGATTGGAGCGTTCTCTTGATGGAACACTTCCCTATACCTCTCCAACTTTTGTAGGTGCTTATCGTATCAACTCCAACATCAAGGAGACTGATAGTTTAGGTTTGTCCAATAATTGTTGAAGTTGGTCATTTCATTTTTTAATAGAGCCATGTGATTTGTTAACCTTTTATAATCTGACTCGCTCTATGAGATCCTGAAAGCACGAGGCAACTCTTCATTTAATGATAAAAGAATGCACATTATTAAAATATCATCATAGAAAAAAGAAAAGTGGAAGTGTGAGTATATCATAGAATCTGTAAGTAGAATTACTATTTTATGATATTAAAAGAAGTTATAAAACGTTATTTTTTACTTATTTGTTATTCATAATATAAAAGTTAAAAAGTTTAGCTGATTGTGCGGACGGAAAATGTATTAAAAATTGTGTTATGCTTGAAGAGAATATAAACATAGATTTAAATTATATGTATTATATTAATTTAAAAACAAAATTAAATATATAAAAATAATTTCAAGATATGAAATTGTTTTTTAAATAAGTTTATGAAATTGTTTTTTAAATAAGTTTAAATAAATTAGTACTTATCGTAATATATATTTGAGTATTTTTATGAGTCTTTCTGAAAGAGTCGAAGAGGCATTTATATACAAATTTTGTCACTGTATAGATAAATTATTGTATCATATTTTCTTAAATTATTGTATCATATTTTCTTTCTCAGTCACTTGGATCCAAAAAGTTAAAAAGTTAACATCCTTTATTAGTAGAGTCAATTGGCCAAAAGTAAGTTGTAAGGCAATTGTATATACAGTTATAAATTAAATTGTCTATACTTAATTAAATTAATGTGATTATCCAAAAGAAAACGGCAATGTATGTATATACAAATTTTGGTGTTTAAGAGGAACAATATAGTATAACAAGAATTCAATATTTTGTATCTTTGAAATCGTAAGAAATCACAAAATCATCAAAATTGTGTTGTTTATAAAGTTAATTAAATTGTGCATACAAAGTTACAAAGAAAGTTATGTATACTTAATCAATAGAGTCTCAATAGAGCTACTTAAAGGGATTGTGAAGCTTGAAAATTATGTTCACAATATTTGGTTTTTACGAAAAAAACATTTATATGTGAATAATTGTCATATGATCTAAAATATTGAATACAACATACCATAAGAACACAATGCTTATATGGGGAAAATTGAGTACTTGAGGAAATCCACTAAAGAAAAAGGGATATAGTATTCGGCTCAATAATACAAGGTAGAATTCCATTTGGGTGTATTATTTAGTGAATGAAATGAAGGAAACAATATAAAATGGAAACACGCATATGAATATTTTGAAGAGAGAACAATAGTATAGTAAAACCCAAATTCTGTTAAAGAATGGAATGGGAAAACAATGTAAACTAAAAACAATACAACTAGCTCAGATGGTGGTAGCTTATCTCTGAATAGAGATGTGTCAGCTACACTCATTCGTAAGAGATGATTACAAATAGACCAAAAAATGTCTTGAATCTTTTATCACAAGCATAAATCCAAAGAGGAAAAAACTTAAGAATCCAAAAAATAAACCTAGGAGATGAAGCACCAAAAGGATTATAGGTCCCTAGGTGGCTATTTAATGAGTCAAATTCCTAAGGGCACAACTTTTGCATATGATCTGCATCTAGGGAACACAATAGCTCATTGGAAATAACTACCTAAGAAGTAAAAATTTTCTCTAGGGACACGGAATGCCATGGAAACCCTTAACCCCTTGAATGGCCAAAAAACACTATTTGGGGCCTTAAAACAATCACAAAAGTTTGGGACCCAAAAAAATATAGAAAAGTGCAAAAATGATGCAGAAATATTGTAACTCAGTGGAATAGTTGGGTGACCACTAGTATGCATGTATTCTATAAAATCAAATTGACATTCTAGAAGACGTACTCTTAAATACTTCTAAAAAAGTACATGATTGCGAACTTGGTAAATATTGTTCATTTGTGACACTACCAACTGTAAATCCAGATAGAGTTTTGTTATTATCATGTTAAGGATAGGATGAGGTGACCAGAGGGATGAGGAGGGAATTTTATCTCTGCAACTGAGTTCTCTTGCTTTTAGACCCCAGTTTTTTATGCTCATCCACGCCCTATTCTCTAGTTGATCTTAGACCCTGCAAGACTCTGACTCCCCTTGTTAAAGTATTTTTCCCGTATAGATGGTGATGAAGGAGGGGGATCATCCCCCTCCTTCAGCAATGTTGTAACCAGTTCTAGTTTCAAAGCTCCAGTGGCCTTGGTTCAATAGGATTTTCAACTGTAGATAGAACCCACACTCATTAAAAAAGGAAAGGAAGAAGCTAGAGGAGACAACAACCTTGTAAAGGAAGGAGTAGGAATGGACCCTTCCCAATAGATAAATCGGGAAGCAAGAAATAAGGAGAATTTACCCTCCCAGAGAAAATGCATCCAGAAATCTCTTCAAACCCCCAAGTATGAATTGATATCCACCAAGATAGATGCAAATATTCAATAATTAAGTGACCATGTTGTGATTGGCAAATTTATTGGGATTTGTCCATAAGAAAAGGCCCTTATCTTGTGGATCAGCACAAGATGGAATCCCAAAGGAGATTATGATCTTCAGCTAAGTGCCAAAGGATTTTTCACAGTCATATTCAAACATATGGATGATATTAATAAAATATTTGATAGTGTCCCATACTTATTCAATTCTGCAGGGTTATATATATGTTTTTGGAAGCCGAATTTCAGCCCAAAACACGAAAACCTAACCTATGCACCAGTCTAGATCCGACTCTACTCCCTCCTTGTTGAATACTAGGAGGAAGAAACAATTGAAGGAATAGGTAACACCTTAGGAAAATATGTCAAGGCCTCATACCCCACCAAGTCCACTAGATACACTTCCTATGCAAGAATCTATGTCTACATGAATCTATCCACTGTACTTCCAGAATCCATCTGCCTCAACCATAGGGATTCAGATTGGATTCAACCGATAGATTATGATCATATTATGTTTAGATGTCGCAAGTTCCATGAACATGGCCAACTCTTCTAAGATCTACCCAAGTTCAAAACCTTAGAATATTTAAAAGTCGTAGAGCAGAAAGACAAAGAAGGATTTATCAAAGACACTCCCAATAAAAGAACTAGGAAAAAAAAAATAGAATCGACCTTCAAGAATACATTAGAAATGAAAAACCCCTTTGAATTCCTAGCCTCATTCACCTCCTTATATCTGGAAGCTACTCTCAAAGAATTAGAGAGGGATAGCATAATTAGAGGAATGATTCAATCTGTCCTCATCTCCCGAAATCAGAAAACCACCGTTAAAACTAAATAAATACATAAATGCAATCCAGATCAATCGGGAGGACTCATGTGAAGAAGAAATGGACATTGGGAAGCTGGATCTAAAATAACTGGAAATAGTGTGTGAAAGAAAAGAGTTCAATGCCATCCCTGATCTCCAAATAACTCTACTAAAAGAAGCTCTAGCCAAAGTGCAAAGCAAGTCGAAAAAAAGGGAAAAAAAGGAAGAGACTCATAGTCCCAATTTGGGAATAAAACCATTGTATCTTAAGGATTTGGATAAAAAAAAAAGAGGAAAAAAAAAGAGCAAGACCTTCCATACAGCAGAAAATCAAAGAAATAGGAGAAAACTTAATCAAATCAATCCAGTATACAAGCCTGAATGAGATGTTCCACCCAAATATATAGTTCTCAAATGAAGATAATATCTTGGAATATCAAAGGAATCAATTCTGACTCCAAGCAGAGAATCCTAAGAAATATAATACAATTAGATAAGCCATAAGTTATGATGCTTCAAGAAACCAAATGTACTACTAAAAATTTAATTCATATAGGATCAAAAATATGGAAGGTATATCTAGAGCATGCAGTGGATTCCCAAGGAGCCTATGGAGGGATAGCCCTAGTCTAGAACCCCAAAGAAATCCACCTGAGTAACTTCATATCCTACCCTAACTTCCTGGCTTCCAATTTTACCATCTTTTCCTCTGGAACAAAGGGTCTCTTAACCAATGTTTAAGGACCTAATATAGTATCCCATAATCTTACCCTTCTCAATAAATTGACAGACCTAAGCCACTCCTCTTTAGAGAAAAATTGGATCCTTGGAGGAGACTTTAATATGATAATCAATCACAATGAGAGGAAAGGAGGCCTCTGAAGGATGGATAGAGACTCCTTATCCTTTCATCTTTTCATCGAAGACCTCCAATTGATCAATCTTCAATAAAGAATTGGATTGCACACTTGGAACAACAAGCAGGGGGGATCTATACAAATTGATTCCAGGTTACATCGAAACCTCATATATGAGAGCCTGGTGAACCAAGACCAGGAAATTGAAGCCTTCATTATTCCAGCAATAGGCTCGGATCATTGACCTATCAGCATGATCTTTGGGAAGAAAAGTAGGAAAATGTTGAAGCCTTTCAAATTTGAATACTTTTGGCTACATCATGAGGATTTCATCAAAAAAATTGAAAAATGGTGGAAAGAGGTTAACCCAGGTCCCATTCCATCGATGCATCGCCTCTAGGTATGCCTAAAAAACCTTAAGCTCATTCTTAAAAAATGGAATAAAGAAATGTTTGGAAATATCTTTGAAGAAAATAATTTTTTGGATACCAAAATGTGAAAGATTCAACAATTTATCATTAAGAATGGAATATCATAAGAGATGGACCATCAAGCAAATGATATTTAAGTTTAGATTGATATAAGACTCAAACAAGAAGAAACTCTATGGAGGCAAAATTCCTGAGCTCTCTGGATTCAAGATGGAGAAAAGAATTCTAAATTCTTCCACAATGCCATGAGACATAGAAGGAATCTCAACAATATCTCTCTTCTACAATCCACTCAAGGAGACATCCTAGATTTTAGAGAAGAGATTGAAAAGGAATTAAACAACTTCTTCAAGCATCTACTAGATGAAACAATAGCAGATAGATCAGAGGCTATCAGTAAAATTACTCAACAAATTCCCAAATTAGTCACTCTTGATCAAAACTCCTATATTCTTAAGGAAATCACCACACAAGAAGTAGAGTTGGTCATCCAATTTATGCCTATGGGAAAGGCTCCTGGGCCGGATGGCTTCACCATCGAATTCTTCAAAGCATGTTGGAAAATGGTGAAGGATTTCATATGGAAGCAAGTCAAAGCATCAAGGAAAAGAGAAGGAGTACTTCAAGCCCTCAATGTGGCCTTCCTCACTTTGATCCCCAAATAATATGGCACCCTTTATCCCTCCTAGTTCCACCCTATATCCCTCTGCAATGTTGTCTACAAGATCATAACTAAAGTAATAGCCAATAGATTGAAACCCCTACTCCCTACTTTGATTTTAGAGGAACAAATAGGGTATGTGGAAGGAAGACAAATGTTGGATGGTATATTTCTAGCCCATGAATCTATTCACACTCTCAAAACTCAGAAGCGTCCTAGTTTCCTAATTAAGCTAGATTTGTATAAAGCCTTTGATAAGCTAAACTGGCAGTATCTTAGGGAGATGTTTCTTGCTTTTGGATTCTACCCACCATGGGTCAACTAGATCATTTCCCTTCTTTCCTCAGCCTTCTTCTCCATCCTTCTAAATGGATCACCCTCCTCCACTTTCTCCCCCTCCCGTGGTATCAGACAAGGAGACCCTTTGTCACCTTTCCTTTTAGTTCTCATGGAGGAAGGTCTGGGTAGAAGTCTCACAACTTGCAAATCAGATAGACTTCTCTCGGGTCTTCAAATTCACTCTGAAGGAAACTCTCTAGGGTCTTCATCTTCACTCTGAAGGTAACCACTCCCACCTTCAATTTATAGATGACACCTTCCTTCTATCCTCTCCCTCTGTCAAATAAGCAAGAGTTCTTAAAACTCTCCTCAATGATTTTATGAAGTCCTCAGACATGACCCTAAACCTAGAACAATCTCTTGTTTATTTTTTCCACACCTCTTAGGACCTTCAAGTTCACATCCTCAAAATACGTCGCTTCCAAAAAGGCTATCTACTCTCTTCCTACTTGGGATCCCCCGTGGTGGAGAACGCCCTCAGAAATGTCTCCTGGGAATCCTTCTTAGAATTTTAAATGTAGTAACATAAAGGATCACTGAAAGATAAAAAAGCACAACATAAACAATCGAACAAAACAATTTATCCTCGGAAACTCTCGTGGGGCAGAAAACCCAGCAAAAATTCTTCAATATAGATTCGTCAGAATGTACAATGCCAATCCTCGTGCAATAACCCAAAACAAGAAGTCTTCAATAGCATATACTCTACTTGACTCTATCTCTCTACTCATGTGAACTTGATGAGTGAGTGAGGTGACCAAATGAGGAGGGTGAGCCTCTTATTTATACCAATCAGTGACTTGACCTTTTTACGTAGCAGGGCTGACTTGACCACTCAAACAAGGATGACTTGTCAATTACACAATAAAATATTATTTTCTAGATTCTTCTAGGTTTACATAACTATTAGGGTTTACATTAACTCTTTCAATGACTTTTACATGATCAAATACAACATCAATAATTCCCAAAGGAAGTACAATACAAATAATACAAATAAACCAAATAAGAATATATTCTGAAGTTACATTATTCAACACTCCCTCTTAACAAGGAAGGTATTCTTCTGTCAGTGTCACTATCATCAGCCAACTGCCTCACTTCTGTACTCTGACCATTGAATTCTAACATCTCTCGAATATATACATCATACGAAGTTTTGAACCATAAAATCATCTGGTGGGTCCCTCCTAGGAGCGTAGATTACCTTGCACACATTGACCACCTATGTTACCTCACTCTGTATCATAATCTGATCAAGCCATTTGGTGGGTCCATCCCAGGAGAGTACATTATGTTGCATACCACAACCACATGCGTTACCTCACCACTTGTCCAAATCATCTCATGAGTGTATCCTAGGAGACTCGGTTATGTCAAATAAAACATGACTACCTGCTACCACATCACATATCAACATTGGGACAACACAACCTTGTGAGTGTATCCTAGGAGACTCAATTACAACACATGAACTGTGACTACCCATTACTACGTCATCCCATGTGGAGAATAGCCTAGGTGTGAATCCTACGTATTCAAACATGTGTGTTTTCCAACATAGCATTGCAGTCAGGAGACTCAATTATGTCACGCACAATGAATACCTACTGCATCCTATGAGGTGTATTACATCACATAACCTATGACTACCCACTACAACCTTGTGAGTGTAGTCTGGGAGACTCAATTACGTCACATAACCCATGACTACCCGCTACAACTCACATCTCAAGTGGAGACATGCCCAAGAGACTCAATTATGTCATATGAACCATGACTACCTGCATCTCACACGTGCTAGGTTACTCATCACTCCCTCTTGATCTGGACCACTCCAAGCTTGTCCCTGAAGTACTCAAACTTTACTCTTGATAGAGTCTTGGTAAACACATCATTTATCTCCTCCTTTGTCGCTATATATTGGAGCCTCACTACTCCTGTTTGGACCATATCCCTGATATAGTGATACATGATCTCGATGTGCTTTGACTTGTCATGAAACATCGGGTTCTCAGAGAACTTCACATAAATTTGGTTTTCATAGAGAATACAAGTCACCTCTAACTCGATATCAAACAATGATGCAAGCAACTTCCGAAGCCACACTGCCTAGCATCTTTCCAAACAATATTCCATATACTATGCTTTGGTTGTACTGAGTACCACATCCGTATGCTTCCTACTGAACCATGAGATCATATCAGATCTAAAACTTAATCATCACCCTTATGTGCTCTTTCTATATGTGACACTACCGGTGCAATTTGCATCAACATAACCCTAGAGGTTAATACTCTGATATGATGCATATATGAGGCTATAATCAATTGTACCCTTTAGGTACCTCAATACATGCTTTTCCGCAACCAGGTGAGCACGTATCGACTATACCATGTACTGACTCAGTGTGTTCACCGCAAAGCATAAATATGGCCTCGTTTTCATTAAGTATATCAATGAACCAATCATATGCCTATGTACTATGGAATCCACCATATCTGAAGAAGTATCACACAACAACTTCATATTCGATGTCATAGGTGTGTCCATGGCCTTACAATTCATCATCCTGAATCTCTTCAGGATCTCTACAACATATTTTCCCTGACTCAGGAAACGTTCCTCTGGATTTTTCCACACCTCAAGACTTAAGAAATAGTGCATCATATCCAGGTCTTTCATCTCAAACTCTGCAACAAGCTTCCTCTTCATTTCTACTATGAGCTTCTCATCACCTGTCGGAAATAGATCATCTACATACAACAGTAGAATCACAGGTTTCCCATCCTCAACCTTGGAGTAACGGTTGGAATATGCTTTACCCTTGGTAAATCCTAAGCTCGTTAGAAATCCATGAATCATGACGTACCATGTCCTGGGTTCCTTTTTCAATCCGTACAAGCCCTTCTTCAATTTGCACACATGAGTCTTAATATAATGTGTCCCAAATACTAGTGGTTGCTCCACATACATTTCCTTCTCTACTACACCATTCAGGAAGGCAGTATTCACATCCATCTAATGTACCTTCCACTTCATTAATTATTCTATAGCAAGTCAATATATCTAATCAAAGTGTATCTAGCCACAGGAGCAAATGTCTCCTCATAATATATGCCTTCTTTCTAGGAGAACCCTCGAGCCAAAAATCTTGCCTTGTATTTCACAACATTTTCATCTGTTGCATGATTTATCTTGTAGACCCATTTGGAAGACACTACGGACTTCCCTTCTGGTCTCAAAACCACATCCCATACATCATTATTCATGATCGACTAATACTCCTCGATCATAGCATCCTTCCATACTTTATTTTCAGTTTCCTCTTCATAACTGAAAGGCTCTGCATCAATGGTATCACATAACAAGGCTACATAGCTGGAATATGGTCGAGGTCTTTTGCTTTCTATGGAAGTCCCTTTTGGATCGCCATACTGCTTTGTATCTTCAATAATATCATGTGCCCAGGTTGGTCTTATCTTGTGATTATTCACGTCTCGAGGTGGATATAAAGGTCTCTGTGGCTTAGTCATATCATGGTATTTAGGTTCTTATGGAATCAACTATTCCATAATTGTGTCTCTAACTCTGGGAGATTCAATTTCTTCTTCATGTGCTTCATCAGAGTGAATTTGCCTCGATATGATGAAAGGTGTATTCTCATCAAAGGTAACATCTCTGTTGGTCTTGATATTCTTGAAGCCTGGTATATAGATTATGTAATCCTTTGATGAGTCACTATACCCAACAAAGGTGCACTTATTTCCTGAAGGATCCAACTTGGTTCTTTTCTCTTTTGGAACATGTGTATATAGGACAACCAAATATTATGAGATGGCTAACTTTTGGCTTCTCTCCTGTAAACATCTCTTTAGGTGTATTGGTCTCAAGTACACAGTGTGGAGTTCTATTTTGTACTTGTTGCTTCCGCCCATAAGTACATTGGAAGGTCCTGATCATGGATCATGGCCTTCACGTCTTCCATTATTGTTCTATTCTTTCTTTCTGCAACACCATTATGTTGTGGATTATAGGGAGTGATCATCTCCCTCTTAACCCCTGATTCTTTACATAAGGTTTTGAAATACCAAGGTAAATTCACCTCCATTATTTGACCTTAAGGTATTTATTTTTTTTTCAATATGATTTTCTACAACTCCTTTGAATTCTTTAAATTTGCTAAATACTTCATCTTTAGTTTTCAAGAAATAGATCTATATTTTATACGAATAGTCATTAAAAAAAGAGACATAGTATGCATACTCACTTAGTGAGTTGGAAGACATAGGTCCACACACGTCTGATTGTATTATCTCTAAGATCTCTTTTGCTTTGATATCAATGCTTGGAAATGGTTTCTTCACATTGTTTCCTTTCGCACATACTTTGCATATGCCTTCATGTTTTGTCTGAATCTCGGGTAGACAATGTTGAGCATGGTTGTCATTGATTTCAAGCCATTAATGACAAAGGAGTGACAGAGTTTGATGACATGGCAAGAAAGACATGGTAGTTTGGGCATTGGAGCCCATTCACAGTTGGTGTGTGCTTTGGAGCACTAGGTGGTATAAATGACCCATTATGGGGTCATTTGTTGTTACTTGATGAGGTCATGAAGTCCACACACATGGTAGCTTGATGGTCCATGCTACCACTTGATGACAATGAGATGATGTGCTTGAAGACCATGATGGAGCTCTTTGTACTTTGATATGTTCTTGTAGCCCATGAGTATGTGAGGAAGACCATTGGTGGCTTGTATGAGGACCTTGACATTGGACTTTGATGTGGAAAATATCTTGGAGAAATGCAAGTGAACGATTGGGTCTCTGACCCACATAAATGGTGGTATGATAGCTCTTGGATCTTGTGCATCCCTCATGATGCTCTCACACTCTTACTCATTATGAAGACATGATGGAACCTTTTATGAAGAGCCCTTACTTTGTCATGGATGCACAATGTTAACATGGATCTCTTGAAAAAATTAAATGATGACATGGAACACACATTACACCTTGAACCAATTAAATGATTACATGGAAAACACATTACACCTTGAACCAATTAAATTATGGCATGGCAAACATTGTCTGTACAATGAAATAAAAAAATTATTGTGTGAACATCAAGCTAGGTCAGCTTCCTTAAGAAAAATTGTGTATAATATATATATATATATATATATATATATATATATATATATATATATATAGTAGGTCGGCCCAGTCAAACTCCACGTTGAACACTATATATATAACTCATGCAAATGCAAGTTAAGTGTGGATCAGCTCTGAAATTCTGTGGTCTGATTTTTGGGTATATAACAACTCTAAGGCAACCGCAGTGGAGGATGAAGTTTGAAGTTATAGCTCTGAAATTCAATCATCTCTGAGGTATATTTCGGTGGAGTATTTGAAGACTGAGGCAGTCATAGGGTAATCAAGTTTTGTTTGAAGTTTTAACTCTGATTTCAAACATCCTAAGGTAGCCGAATTGACTTAAGGAACAAATCTGAGGATTATCTTGGGTGTCTTGTCTGAATCTTTGAGCATGCGCTATGGGTAGACATCTTGATGATAAGCAACTCCTACAAGTCTTGGCATGTTGAAGTGCTTGAAGACCTGGATGTACTGAGCAGTACCTTGATGACTTGGATGTATTGAGAAGACCTTTGATGATTGACATGCGAGCAAACATATTAATTATAAGAAGCTCCTAGAATTCTTGGCATGTTGAAGTGCTTGAAGACCTGGATGTACTGAGCAGGCCCTTGATGACTTGGATGCATTGACAAGAATTCTGATGATTGTCATGATGTTATGAGCACAACTTTGATGACTCAGGATGAGTCTTAATCAGCAGGTTGATGAGCAGAGCATTGACATGTAACATCATTGACAATTGATTCGAAGTGACAATCCTTTATTGAATTTCATGACAAAGTATACAAATTGAATTGGAGCAACAATTTCTTGGATTAGTGGACAGACCTTAGATTACTTGATATCTTGAATGAGTGCATGTGCAGAACCTTTGAATACATGAGCAGTATTAATGTTTGAATAAACTTATTGATGATTTGACATGGTTTGTACATGATAGTGATCAATATGTGAAGGCAAGCAGGGCATTGCACCTTTTCTTAGTTGGAACTAAGAAAACTAGGTCGGTTCTTGTTGTTAGAGTTGGTTCTCTTTAGTCAGTTGGTGCTGATGTACTCACGAATATTGAAGTCTTCCATTATAATTCATATCAAATTATAAATAAAGTTTACTATACTAGTCTTGTGATTTGTCTCGTATGATCTATGTTGATGATATGCTTAATTGATGAATATTGATGTACTTAGTAGCTTTATGTGAATGATGAACTCTACTTAATTTTTGAAGTGAAAATTGTTAAGGGTGCTAGAACACTGATTCAACCCCCCCCCTCGCTCTCAGTGTACCATTGTGTCCAACAATTGGTATCAGATCCAACCTTCATCACAAGCCTTTCCATCTTGAAGGAGATCTGTGGACACACAATGGAAGGACAAGCAGAGTTCTCCAACGATGAAGTTTCAGTATTTGATGTGACAGATTACTTTGGGTGGAGAAGCAAGATGAAATCTTATCTGAATAATTTTGGTGTCTGGGAGTTTGTGATCAATCCACCCATTCCGTCCAGTAAGAATACCAAGACAACTGCACAAAAAGATGCCAAGAAGGACAACACCATTGCCTTGAAATGTTTTATGGATGGACTCTCAAGCTTTGTCAAAGAGAATGTAGGAGAATACACTTTACCTAAATACCTATGGTTTAAGTTGGAAAGTGAGTACCAAAGAGGAAACTAAGAAACAAATATGGAAAGTGAAGTCAAGCCCTCTGAAGATGTGAATCAAGAAGAAAAGGAAGTGAAAGCATCAAACATCATGAAAGGTAAGGATCATTCTTATTGTAGTAGCTTTGAATGTGATGATGTTGAAAGTCTACTTGCAGAAGATGATAATGAAGACTTGTTGAAATCCAATCACACACTTGCATATACCCTAATGGATATTGATCTCAAATATGATTTGAGGCTCAAAAATAAAATTTTGAGGTCCTTCGAAAAATACCAAAAGGAGACAATGGTATTGCTCAAGAAACTGAAACACAAGAACAAAGAGTTACAAGATGAGCTAAAAGACAGAGAAGATGAAGTTGAAAGATTAAACACCAAACTGATCATCCAAGAAGAAGAACAAGAAGATCCTAGTGAAGATTTAGAAGAGATTGAAGAAACAAGGAAGGCTAATGTTGATTTGAAAATTCAACTTGAGGAAGCCAAAAGAATAGAAGATGTTTTGAAGAACCATTTGGATGAAAAAGAGAAGACTTGTGAAAATATTGAAATGGAAGTGGCTGATCTCAGGAATAAGAATGAAAATTCAAGTGCATATGTCAAGTTCGAAAACAATTCTACCATTCTATATGAGATCTTGATTTCTCAAAGATAACATTTTGACAAGACTGGCTTGGGTTACAACAAGAAAGCAAAAAATATGAAGATAGTTCAAAGACTCCTAAGAAGACTGAAGCAAGCTCATCATACCCCAAGAGTGAAAACCAAGATGTATTTCATATACCTGCAAAAGACATCATAAAATTTGGAGGACATCAAGGATTTAGTCCTACTCCTCAAAGCAAGTTCATAAAAGAGACATCTTCAAGGTGGAATCAGGAATCCAGGTACAAAAACAGTTTCAACGGTTATTTCTACTCATGCAATGATTTTGGTCATAAGCCATTGGATTGCAGACCTCATGCAAGAAGTGTTGGGCCTCCAAACAATATGGTTAAATGTTGGACATGTAACCGTGTTTGTCATATTGCTACAAATTGCCACACCTTGAGATGTTACAATATCTATGGCTTTGGTCATAAAGCCCAAGATCGTGCAAGTCCAAGAAAATAACCTATGATGAGTCCCTCATACACATTAGCTAGAATAACCTATGAACCATGGAAGAAGAATAATGCGGGAAGAATTGAAGCTCAAAATACATGTGCTCAAATAGAGTAGATCCTTAAATATCACCATTATAGCTCCTTGATACATAGCTCCTACATTCTGAAGCCCACCAAATGGCATAACCTTGTAGGAAAATATGCCTTTAGGTCTTCGAAATGTTGTAAGTTCTTGGGAGCCATGTGAATTTTATTATATCCAGAAGACCTATCCATAAGGACACTCTCAGGTATGGATGAAAAAGAATGTATTGTTGAATGTCAATGAATTTGATCAGTGTAAAGAAGATGGATGCCATGTGGCAAGCCAAATTTGAGGTCTTTCAAATACCTTATTACACCTTGAGTTATTAGAGTTGGAGGATGGACTCAAAGGTAAATAATGGTTTCTCTAAGTAGTGGAACAGGTCCAAGGATCGTAGCTACAATTGGCATGTTGATAGGGGAGAAAGAGTAATTTGCAGTGATCTCATGAACTCTCTGTACATGTAGCTGAAGCAAATGAAGTGAAGCAACATGGTGATGTTTGGAGGATTGTCCTTGATGCATGCTTACCTTTTATGAATTTACTACATGATTGTTGATGCATTCCTTATAGCATCCATAAAGTGTACTGATGAATATCTCTATATTTGGATATGATTGGCAAGGATGTCTTCAAGAAAACACTTGTTGTTGGTATCTGATTGTATGACTAATATTGGTAATATAGTTTATTATAATCCAACTGGTTATCGAGATTTTTATCATTGTATGAAGAGCAACTGGAAATATTTTCATGATGGGCAACATATGATCAGAACTCAACATGAGGAGACCCCTTGATGATTGATATATGATTGGCATGAGCAGTACATGATTTTATCTCTATTTTTTGTTAAGGCATTCAAAGATTAGAAGCAACACTTTTCAAGCCTTGTTGAAGATAACCAAAATTACATGAATTTCTGATGTTAGTAGTCAAAGTATTTTGTATAAGAGATACAAAGGAAACCAAAGTTTCAAAGATCGAATAGCATCTTGGCCATCATCATAAAAGGTCCAAAACATCCCGAGATAAACAACCTTGTAGATGATGCTAGAAGGTCTGATAGAAAAACTTGAAGAAATATGATTATGAATTTTTGTTGTAGAAGTCATCAATGCAGATCTTTAAAAAGAAGAGGTTTGAAGTGTAGTTTTAAAGGAATACTCATACACCTTTTCAAGTCTACTAAGTAAGACCAACTTAGATCAGGTTGAAATCATACTTAAGTAGACTTTGTTGAGTATACTAATCACCTTTTAAAGTTATGATCTGAATACAATTGTGGCATCATTATTAGAAGCAAATTTGATATTGAAGATAGTTGATTGTATTTTGAAGTTATTGGTCATATGAGCATTCTATAGACTGAGATAGTTGGTGAATCAATCTTGGAGTGTTCCTACAACCATCAGCTAACCAGCAGGACCGAGTCATGATATTATAGTAGCAACATGATGACAAAAGCAACATACTGAAGAAAAGGATTTTTAAATATCAAATTGACAACGTTCTTAGGGGGAGAATATAGCTCAGTAAATGAATAAGTCTACATGAAAGGGGGAGTAAACCTTTTAGCATGATCTCAGAAAGTGGCCCTTTGTCATTAATTTCAAAGGGCGGGAGCATTTGAAGAGGTGTTTCCATCAATGAAAAAGGGAGAGTTTGTTGAGCATGGTTGTCATTGATGTCAAGCCATTAATGACAAAGGAGTGACAAAGGTTGATGACATGGAAAGCAAGACATGGTAGTTTGGGCATTGGAGCCCATTCACAGTTGGTGTGTGCTTTGTAGCACTAGATGGTACAAATGGCCCATTATGGGGTCATTTGTTGTAACTTGATGAGGTCATGAAGTCCACACACATGGTAGCTTGATGGTCCATGCTACCACTTGATGACAATGAGATGATGTGCTTGAAGACCATGATGGATCTATTTGTACTTTGATGATGTTCTTGTATCCCATGAGTATGTGAGGAAGACCATTGGTGGCTTATATGAGGACCTTGACATTGAACTTTGATGTGGAAAATCTCTTGGAGAAATGAAAGTGAAGGATTGGGTCTTAGACCCACATAAATGGTGGTATGATAGATCTTGGAGATTGTGCATCCCTCATGATTCTCTCACACTCTTACTCATTATGAAGACATGATGGAACCTTTTATGAAGAGCCCTTACTTTTTCATGGATGCACAATGTTGACATGGAGCTCTTGAACAAATTAAATGATGACATGGAAAACATTAATTGTACAATGACATAAAAAAATTATTGTGTGAACATCAAGCTAGGTCATCTTCCTTAAGAAAAATGGTGTATAAACTATATATAATATATATAGCAAGTTGGCCCAGTCAAACTCCATGTTGAACACTATATATATAACTATTCAAATGCAAGTTAAGTGTGGATCAGCTCTGAAATTCGGTGCTCTAATTTTTGGGTATATAACAGCTTTGAGGTAGCCATAGTGGAGGATGAAGTTTTAAGTTATAGCTCTGAAATTCAATCATCTCTGAGGCAGATTTCGGTGGAGTATTTGAATACTAAGGCAGTCGCAAGGTAAGCAAGTTTTGTTTGAAGTTTTAACTCTTATTTCAGACATCCTAAGGCAGTCGAATTGACTTAAGGAACAAATTTGAGGAGTATCTTGGGTGTCTTGTCTGAATATTTGAGCATGAGTTGTGGGCATACATCTTGATGATAAGCAGCTCCTAGAAATCTTGACATGTTGAAGTGCTTGAAGACCTAGATGTACTGAGCAGGCCCTTGATGAATTGGATGCATGGAGCATACCTTTGATGATTGACATGTGAGCAGACATCTTAATGATGAGCAGCTCATAGAATTCTTGGCATGTTGAAGTGCTTGAAGACCTAGATGTACTGAGCATGCCCTTGATGACTTGGATGTATTGAGAAGACTTATGATTATTGTCATGATGTTATGAGCAGACCGTTGATGACTTGGGATGATTATTGTCATGATGTTATGAGCAGACCATTGATGACTTGGGATGAGGTTTTGCAGGTTGATGAATAGAGCTTTGACAAGTAACATCATTGACAATTGATTTGAATTAAAAATCCTCTATTGAATTTCATTAAAAAGTATGCAAATTGAATTGGAGAGGAAATTTATTGGATTAGTGGACATACCTTAGACTACTTGCTATCTTGAATGAGTGCATGTGCATAACCTTTGAAGACATGAGCAATATTAATGTTTGAATAAACTTCTTGATGATTTGACATGGTTTGTACATGATAGTGAACAAAATGTGAATGCAAGTAGGGTCTTTCACCTTTTCTTAGTTGGAGCTAAGAAAACCAGGTTGGGTCATGTTGTTAGAGTTGGTTCTCTTTAGTCAGATGGTGTTGATGTACTTGTGAAGATTGAAGTCTTCCATTGTAATTCATATCAAATTAAAAATAAATTTTACTATACTAGTCATGTGATGTGTCTCTTATGATCTATGTTGATGACATGCTTAATTGATGAATGTTGATGTACTTAGTATCTTAATGTGAATGATGAACTCTGTTTAAGTTTTGAAGTGAAAATTGTTAAGGGTGCTAGCACACTGATTCACCCCCCCTTTCAGTGTGCCATTATTTCCAATAGACCATTCACTATCTTGCTCTCGATCGGTAATGCCTTGCAGTTGATGTGTGCAAACCTTCTATTCCATAGTTCACTTGGTTCCATAGTCTCATGAACCAATGATTATTCTGGTTCATGTCCATTTATTTTGTACAATCCTCCCTCTTACTCTCCAATCACTACTGCATCATCACGGGTTTTACCTTTAGGCCACATACGTACTTGGCCATTAACAAATGCAACTCGAAATCCTTTCTCATCTAAAGTTGAGATGGAAAGTTGATTCTTCTTCAGTCCTAGTACATATAGGACATCTTTCATCTTGATAGGATTTCATGATTCAAGCTTGTAGGATGCTTCTCTAACCCCTTTTATAGGATACTATTAATCATCTCCAAGTTTCACCTTGTGAGGTGAGTCCTTTTCAGTTAAGTTATTGAGGGAGTCCTTGAAAGTGTGAAGAACCTGCAACAATTAATTAATGAAAATACACAAGATAGTAGAAATAAAAGAACTCAGAATCGCTTTATTGATCGTAGGCCACTTCGAAGGGGCAACCTCCTTTGAGCAAGCTCAATACAAATAAATTCACGGTACCTTCATTGGCCTCAACACACACTTATATACTAATTATATTCCCAATACTATGGGTCAATACCATGGGACATATAATACTATGGTACGACTTACAAAGCATATGCGTCCAATACTATGGGTCAATACCATGGCGTGATACAAACTATGGATCAACAAATACTACGGGATGAATTACAAATCATATGCGTCCAACAACAATATACTAACAAAGTAAAGAGAAGGGTTGACATGGGTTCCTAACATCCCCTCTCCCTTAAAGAAATCTTTGTACTCAAAGCTTTAGATGTGGAAATTGATGCGGAATCAGAAGGAGTGGTTCCCCTGGAGCATCCTTGGGTTGCATTCTGTGCCACTGAATGAATACCTTTGTGGTAGATTGAGAGAGAAGATGACACCATTTGAGTTTTAGGGAGGATTGCATGTAAGTTTGTAGATGAAGAAGAACTATATCAGCTGCGTGAAAAGTGTGCTCAGAATGGTGCTGATCGGCTTGTTGTTTCAGTTGAATTCATGCCATGTGAAGATTGTCTTGCAGAATGAGAAGAATTTGATTGCGGTTTCGAAGAACCGAGTCAATTCCCTGAACTAGGGAACTGCTGAGAGTGTATGGAAGAAGAACTGGTGGTTCCTTTCCATAGACTGCTTCATATGGTGTCATTTGAGATGTGGTATTGTACCATCGGAGCGCTTCAAGTAAATCCATAGAAATAGCTATCCAAATATGTGTAGGGATGGGAAAGGGTTGGAGCAGTGCCGAAAAGAGTGTCGGTTCACTCATGTTGACTTGGAAAGTATGACAATCAACCACCATCTGTTGAATTGTCATTTTCAGTCCCTGCCAAAATAAGTTACATTGTTCTTGGTCATACGTTTTGAGGAACCTAGAGTGCCTTGTCGATGGATAAGCATGGAGTTCATAGAAGAGATATCCCTATTGAACAGAGTGCAACCAATTTGGAACAAGCAAAGAAATAGTTGTAAGAGAAATTGGGTCATCCAATGTGCGAGAAGGAGCATCCATCACCAGACTGTCCTGACCCTTCTTCTAAGTGACAGCATAAGCATAAACCAGGAGTTGGAAAACCCATTTTAGGTGTGCTGGGGAGGAGACTCGTTGTTCCAGGAAATGTTCCAGACTCTGGAGATCAGTATTGATGTAGAAATAATTCCCTAATAGGTATGGCTGCCACTTCTATACTACATGCAAAATAGCCATCATTTCCTTCTGAGATGTAGATGCAGCTAAATTCTTACCAGAAAGGTCTCTTGAAGGTGACAAGCCCACTGGTTCAGCAAAGACACCTGCATATCTATCCAAGGAAGTAGTGGAGACCATTGATGGGTGCATCTAAATGGAGTGGAGCTGAGCAATGACACCATGTGAATTCTTCTTAAGGATCTTTTCCAGGCGATGTGAACTGATGATGCAGAGAGACCCTGGTTGTAAGCTCGTAAATTTGTGTTGTTTCTCATTTACTGAAAACTGCATCCAAAGTTCAGCAAAATCCCATAAGATGGGGCCAAGAGTGCGTAACCATTGAACGCCCAAAACCACATTACATCCGCCTAAGGACAAGGCAAACATGTTAGAGCGTAGGTTATAATCTTCTAGAGAGATACTCACATTGTGACACTTCCCCTTGCAAGGTAAGGTGCCCCCATTGGAAACCATGACTTCAAATTTGGAGCAAGGATGGACAAAAAATCAGCCTGTTTGGCGATCTAAGGGTCAATGAAGTTATGAGTGCTACCAGAATCGATGAGTATTGTAAGAGGAAGCTTCTTGACGTTACCCTTGACCTGCATTGTTTAGGGGGTGGTGATTTTGTCTAAAGCATGGAGAGATATCTCTAGGTGGTCTTCTTGAGACGGAGGGTCAATAGGCAGCTCCTGAATGTCGACCTGATCATCCATTGTATCTGGAGCTTCTTCACCAATTTCAGATGCAGGAGGAGAATCCACATCCAAGAGATAGAGCTTTTGCTGAACACATCTATGTCCCCAAGTAAATTTATCATCGCAATTATAACAAATCCCTTTTTCTCTACGTGCCTTCATCTATGTTTCAGACAAATGCTTGATAGGAGTTGGTCGAGGAGCTGTCGGGATGGGAGGTCAATGAGAACCCATATTTCGGAAGGGAACAAAAGTGGGTTTGGAGCGTTGTTGGGTTGTAATCTTGTCTTCTACCAACTTATCCAACTCCAGGGATTCCATCATTGTGTTGGGACAGAACATTTTAACCTCTGAGCGGATTTCATCCTTAAGACCACTGATAAAACAACTCCTGTAGAATTCATCAGACAATCCTTCTGTGTGATTGGCTAGTTTCTCAAATTCTGTCTGATACTCTCTCACAGTGCCAATTTGACGAAGTTTAGTGAGGGCTCCTGTGAAGTCATCAAAAGCACTAGGACCAAATCGTTGCAAAAGGAGCTGGAAAAAATCTAGCCATTTGGGCTCTTCATGAGCCTTAATGTACCAACGGTACCATTGAAGAGCATCTTGTTCCAAATGAAAGGATGAAAGTGGAACTTTGTTGACATCAAAAGTATTATGTGGACTGAAATACTGTTCTGCACGATAGATCCAACCAGTCGGGTCAGTACCATTGAAGCGAGAAAAATCAAGCTTCGGACCATGAAAATTGTTGGAAGAAGAGAACCCATTGTCTGATGAAGACTCGGACTGTCAATTATTGTTCATGGCTGAATGCTCAAGATGGAGGCCGAGAAATTTTTCATCAAGATCCTGGAGTTTGGTTTGGATGGCTGCAAGTGCTTCCTCCATGGTTTTTGCTCATTCATGGGTGACAACCATAACCAGGAGTTTTTTTTTTGAATGGGTAGAAAAACACAAACAGAAGCTGATTTAATAAAGGGAAATTTGGATTTGGGAAAAACTCTGATGGGTAATTGGGGTTTGACTAGGTTTTGGACACTTTCGAATGGACAGGGACACAGAAAATGAGGATTTCAGAAGCGGGGTGAAAGAATGAGAAAATTTGTCAAAGAGGGACAAAGAAGCAGAAATAGGGAATGAACACGGTGGGAAAATTTGAAGGCGATTGGGTGAAAATTAAAGAAGTTATGGGAAACCCTAAAAATAGACAAATGTGGGATTTATAGCTTTGGGAAGTGGAATTTGGGATAGGGTCCTTAGGAATGAAAGATGCAGAATGGGATTATAGGGGTGTCAGGGAAGTTTCAAGGGATATAGAGTGAAAACAAGGGAGATATGGCGAAAAAACAGATTTTTTTTCCAGAATGGATCTGCTACGGTGCAGAAGGGAACGGCAACAGATGGATCCGCAGTGACGTGGAAGAGATCAGAAACATATGGATCTGAAATAGCGCGGAAGGGATTAAAAACAGATAGATATGAAACAATGCGGAAGTGATCGGCAACAGATGGATCTGAAATGGCGCGAAAGGAATCAACAACAGATAGATCTGAAACAACACGGAAGTGATCAGCAACAATGTTGGACAGAGGAAATCTGTAAATTATCAGTTGAAAAATAGATATGGACCTCGTATGCTCGACATCCTAACGGTTCAGGGGATTCACTCGGCCACCAATGCTATCTGACGGCTTGCGTATTGGGGCAGTACCTCTCACTCCATGGCTCAGGTAAAACTGATAACCACTTTGCCACAAATGACAACTCTTGGTTTACCTCACGAGGGGAACTAGTCAATCAGGTATGGGTCAGTGCCCTTTTCGCTAGCAGGTCCTCTCAATGGGCCAACTACTTTAGGGTTCCTGTGGTACTCCTCACAATGAGTTTTATGGCTTTTGCCTGAGTACTTCCCACTGTTAAGTGGATAGGGATTATTCCCAGATCCGAACCTGCAACATATGCGAAAAACAAATTGGCAGAAATTTCAGCCAACAAGACCAAGAAAGTGCTTTGATACCAGATGTGAAGAACCTACAACAATTAATTAATGAAAATACATGAGATAGCAAAAATAACAGAACTCAGGATCGCTTTATTGATCGTAGGCCACTTCGAGGGGGAAACCTCCTTTGAGCAAGCTCAATACAAATAACTTCACAGTACCTTCATTGGCCTCAACACACACTTATATACTAAGTCTATGCCCAATACTATGGGTCAATACCATGGGACATATAATACTATGGGACGGCTTACAAATCATATGCGTCCAATACTATGGGTCCAAAATTATTAAAAGACACTTTTACTATTCAAGATTGTAGGATTGTTTGGATTAAAATTACTTATTATCGACAATTGTAATTATATTAATAAATATAATATTTTCATCAATTGATACAACAGTTCAATAATCTATAATTTACAATTTAAATCAATTACAAATTTAATTAAAACATTACAAGTTGTTCAAAATAAATACAATTTAAAAACATAAATTTGATTTGTTAATATTCATTTTAGATTGAGAAAATTACAAATATCATATATTAATTTTTTATGTTTTTCATTAAAATTAAAAACTAACAATTTCATCAAATATAAGACTGCTTTCTATACAATTTTGAAAATTAATAATAAAGTGAAACTTTTCCAAAATTTCACTAGAGTATAAAATTGTTATTTCCACACCATTTTGATAAAATAAAAATAATAAAATTATTTCCAAATTTTCACACACTTTTAAGGGCTAATAATAATTTTTTTTTCATTTCCCCTCTTATTCCTCTATTGTATAAATATTTAAATTTAAACTACTAAGTAACATTTCTTAAATTTGAACTATTTACCATTCCAATTGAATGTGAAGAATTGAAAGCTATGTTACCTGCATGGGCTACCACTGTCGAGGCTCGCCGGAATTATAATCAATACTCAACACTCACCACATACATGGAAATTGTAGAAACTGCAGACAAATGCATCTTTTTCTATGATCGTATATAAAGCCACCATTTAATTGTTAGCACAGGTGCTCGACCACTCCCTCACTCCACTGCACTTTGGGACAATCGGGAGCATTAAGAATCTCCAATAACATCAAATCTTCCATACCTGGCAGCTCTTGTAACTCGTAACATTCACTAACATTTATTTGTCTCATCTGTGTAAGCTGCCCCAATCCTCGGATGCTTTGGATCTTCTTGCATCCCCCAACATCCAACCTCTCCAAAGAAGTCAACTGTTCCACACCTGGCAGCAGCTCTAGTATCTCACGACATCCATGAACATCTAGATGTGTAAGCTTTGTGAGCTGCCCCAACCCTGGGATGCTCTAGAGCTTCTCGCATCCCCCAACATCCAACCTCTCCAAAGAAGTCAACTGTTCCACACCTGGCAGCCCTAGTATCTCATGGCATCCATGAACATCTAGATGTGTAAGCTTTGTGAGCTGCTCCAACCGTGGGATTTCATGGAGCTTCTCGCATCCCCCAACATCCAACTTCTCCAAAGAGGTCAACTGTTCCACACCTGGAAACTCTACTATCTCAAGGCATCCACTACTAGCTAACTCTGTAACTTTCGTGAACTGCCCCAAATCGGGTATGCTCTTTAGCTTTTCACATCCACTAACATTCAACAACTCCAAAGACGTCAAATATTCTACACCTGGCAGCTCTCGTATCTTACGGCATCCACTGATATCTAGTTCAGTAAGATTTGTAAGCTTCCCCAACCCTGGAATGCTCTGAAGCTTGTCGCATCCCCCAAATTTCAAGCTCTCCAAAGAAGTCAAATGTTCCACACCTGGTAGCTCTCGTATCTCAAGGCATCCATGAACATCTAGATGTGTGAGCTGCCCCAACCCTGGGATGCTCTGGAGCTTCTCGGATCTCGCAACATCCAACCTCTTCAAAAAAGTCAAATGTTCCACACCTGGTAGGTCTCGTACCTCACGGCAGCCATGAACCTCTAGATGTGTACGCTTTGTGAGCTACCCCAACCTTGGGATTTGTTGATGTATATGTAACTTCGGAATGTATTTCATCAGTATATTATATGTATATTTATTGTACCCTTATAAGAGATGTGTTATTCCTCTATAAGGAAGTGTCGTCATGTGGATTGACAAGTGTCGCAAGTGTGTGTACTTGCCGATGGGTTATTAGACCACCTTATGGGGTCGGCCCTAATTAATATATAATATAATGTGGATGTACTCAAGTAGACAAGTCGGCCCCAGTAGGTCACTGGGCAAAAAGGTGAGTATAAATAGAGATAGGAGATCTCTATTTTACTCACTCGGAAAAGCATCTATCTCTCTCTCTGGAAAGTGGCGCACTAGGGAAGAGGAGGAGGATCATCTGCTAGGAGACTATCTCTGTATTATTTGGTTGTATTTTGGTTGAGCCATTGCTCTCTCTATCTCTGAGGAAGTTTGTGGGGTTTTTCACCTTAGGGTTTTCCCCACGGAAACTCTGTGTCTCTTGTCTCTATGCTTTTGATTCTTGTGATGCTTGTGATGCTTGTCATATTATGATTGTCATGCATTGATATACTGTAGATGTTATTCTCTCAGCAAAGATCCTATAGTATTGTGATTTAATACTGAAAATTTAACATGGTATCAGAGCTTAACTGAGAAGAAGACATTTTGCAGTGACGGAAGCTTGTATTGCTTGTTTATTGGGTTTCTCTCCACAGATTTTGGAAATTCAGTATAGTAGATTGGATCTACTCATCAAGGCGCATCTTTCTGTCCAATCAGATTTCAGTTCCGAGCATTTTCAGTTTTGGCCCTAAAATTTAGGGTTTCCACAAAAATAGGAATTTCTGGAAACTGAAGGTACAGCTGGAAGCTCCTTGCAAAAATCGAAGGTTTGAGCTTTGGATCGAGATTTTTGGCTGGGTAGATCTCCGGGAAACTCAAACCCTAATTCAGGGCTCTCCCCAGTGAACCCGGGAGGACAAAAAGGCAATTTTGAAGGACAAGACTTTGCTGATCTCAAATTCTGAATGTACTAGGCTGATCAGCTCTCCAAGGCGCATCTTTCTATCCTTTCGGAATTTTGAAATTCACATTTTGAAATTTTAGGGTTTCTCTGACAAACCCTAATCCGGGTTCAGATCTAGTTTTCAGCACTTCAAGTGGTAAGTTCTAAATCTTTTCTATTTCCATTTGAAGTACTCTTAAAGATGTCTCTTCACACCAAGCTTGAGGATAAGCTTGAAGGGGCTGATAACTTTCGAGCCTGGAAGTATAGGATTGGGCTAATCCTGGAAGAGAATGAGTTGGACTCATATGTGAAAGAAGACATCCCTATCCCAGAGGATGAAGAGGCCAAGGCATTGCACAAGAAGAACTTGGTCAAGGCAAAGAGAATCATTGCTGATTCTATCAAAGACCATCTCATACCCCATGTGTCTTCTCTCAAGACACCCAAAGAGATGTTTGAATCTTTGACCAAGCTATTTGAAGGAAAGAACATAAATCGGAAGATGACCCTGCGGAACCAATTGAAAGCAGTGAAGTTTCAGAATGGAGAAACCATTCAATCCTACTTTTCAAGGGTCTCTCAGATCAAGGAACAATTAGAAGCAGTAGATGAAATGGTGGAGAATGGTGAAGTGGTGATGACCACTCTAAATGGCCTACCCAGGTCATGGGATTCCTTTATTCAAGGAATTTGTGCAAGGAAGAAGTTGATCTCCTTCAGTAGACTTCGAGAAGAATGTTCTCAAGAAGAAGCTAGGCTTATAGCTCGTGAAGAAAAGATGGGAGGAGAAGATCAAGCTCTTGCAGCTCACACTAAAAGAAGTAAATCCAAGAAGGAATCATCTCATAATAGAAGATTCTCTCACCATCATCATTATCATAAAGATAAGAAAGAACTCAGATGCTTCACTTGCAATGAGAAGGGACACTTTGCTTCAGATTGTCCCAAGAAGAAGAAAGACAACAACAGCTTCAGTAAGAAGAAGAAGGGCAGCAAAAGAAGATTCCATGCTCATGCTGCCGAAGATGATGAACCCCCAAAGAAGAAGGCTAAGGCAGAAAGCAGTAGTGATGATGACTCATCAAGTGAAGAAGAATATGTTTTAATCTCTGCACTCACTGGTACCATCTCTCATGGATGTAATGATTGGTTGATTGATAGTGGGGCTTCCAAACACATGACTGGATTTAAAGAATCCTTTGTGAACCTATCTGAACATGAGTCACCCCATAAGGTGAAACTTGGGGATGATTATCAATACCCAATCAAAGGAAGTGGTGAAGCTTCTTACAACCTAGATTCTGGAAAATCTTTGAAGATGAAGGAAGTCCTCTATGTACCTGGGCTCAAGAAGAACTTACTTTCCATCTCTGCTTTAGATGCAAAAGGTATGAGGGTTGCATTTGTTGATGGCCAAGTACTAATGTGGCCTAAGGGAAAGACCATGGATGATGCAGTAGTGATTGGAGAGCAAGAGGGAGGCTTGTATAAATTGAAGGGACAACCTGAACATGCCATGGTACATGAATCCATGGAGCCAAGTGAACTTTGGCACAGAAGACTTGCTCACATGCACTATAGGGCACTTCCAATTGCAAGCAAGGCAGTAGAAGGTCTTCCTGAAATCAAGACCAAACATGAAGGTGTTTGCAAAGGATGTGCAAAAGGAAAGAACACTAAGAAGGCTTTCCCAAGCAGTGAAAGCAAGGCAAAAGACATTCTGGAAATCATCCACTCAGATGTATGTGGTCCTATGTCATCTAGCTCCCTGAGTGGGTATGTTTACTATGTATCATTTATTGATGACTTCTCTAGGAAGACTTGGGTATACTTCTTGAAGGGCAAAGATGAAGTGTTTGATAAATTCAAGGATTTCAAAAACTTGATGGAGAATCAAACTGACAAGAAAATCAAAACATTCAGATCTGACAATGGTGGAGAATTCACCTCAAATGACTTCAAGAAGCTTTGCAGTGATTCAGGGATTAAGAGGGAGTTGACTGCTCCATATAATCCCCAACAGAATGGAGTTGCAGAAAGGAAGAACAGAACTATCATGGAAGCAGCAAGAGCAATGTTGCATGACCAGGATCTTCCTATGCATCTTTGGGCAGAAGCAGCTAGAACAGCTGTATATGTGCAGAATAGAACACCCCACAAGATATTGGACAACAAGACACCAGAAGAAGTCTTTTCTGGTAAGAAACCTGAAGTCAGCCATCTCAGAATATTTGGTTGTCCAGTATACACTCATGTCCCAAAGGAGAAGAGGACTAAACTAGATCCTTCAGGAAAGAAGGGCATCTTCGTGGGTTATAGTGAAAGCTCGAAGGCTTACAGAATATATTTTCCAGGGTTCAAGAAGATTGATGTCAGCAGGGATGTAACATTTGATGAGAATTCAGCATTCATCAAATCAAGAAAGGCACCTATTGAAGTGTATGAAGAACCTAAGGAAACAAGATTTCAAGACACTACGATAACTGATGCAGTTCCAGAAATTGCTCATGAGTTTGAAGATCCACAAGAACCTGTAGATCCACCCCGTGAGGATAACTCTCACAAGAGGAAACCTGTATGGGCTAGAGAGCTCATTCATGATGCAGAAAGATTTGGCATTCCAGAAGAAGAACACAGAGCAAAGAAGAGAACCAGATCACACACCAGTTATGTTGCTTTACTCTGTGACATCATGAACAAAGAGCCTTCCAGTTATGAAGAGGCAGCAGAAAAGAAAGAATGGAAGGATGCTATGGTTGAGGAATACCAATCAATTATGAAGAATGATGTTTGGGATGTTGTCCCAAGGCCTAAAGGGAAGTCTGTTGTGACTTCCAAGTGGATCTACAAAATCAAGCATGCTGCAGATGGCAGTGTGGAAAAATATAAAGCAAGATTCGTAGCTCGTGGTTTCTCTCAGAAGGAAGGAATAGACTATGAAGAAACCTTTGCACCTGTAGCCAGATATACTTCCATCAGAACAGTACTTGCCCTGGCTGCAGCAATGAAATGGAAGATACACCAGATGGATGTCAAGACTGCTTTCCTGAACGGTGTAGTAGAAGAGGAAGTATATGTGGAACAACCACTCGGCTTTGAAATACATGACAGGGAATCTTATGTATGCAGATTAAAGAAAGCCTTGTATGGCTTGAAGCAAGCTCCCAGAACCTGGTATGGTAGGATGGACAGTTTCCTATCTAGTTTGGGCTTTACCAAGAGTAAAGCGGATTCCAACCTTTACTACAAGGTTGAGGAAGGGAATCCTGTGATTCTACTTCTATACGTGGATGACCTATTTGTGACAGGAGATGACAGAATGATTGCAGATACCAAGAGGAAGCTTGCAGCTGAATTCGATATGAAAGATTTGGGAATGATGCACTATTTCCTAGGTATGGAGGTGTGGCAGAATGCAGATGGGATCTTCCTTGGTCAAGGGAAGTACACAGTAGATATCCTGAAGAGATTTGGGATGATGGATTGCAAGGCCATGGCCACACCTATGGCATCGAATCTGAAGCTTCTTTGTGATGCTTCATCTGAGCCAGTTGATGTTTCTATGTATCGTCAGATGATTGGGTCCTTGATGTACCTGACGAACACGAGACCAGACATTTGCTTTGCTGTGAACACATTGAGCCAGTTTCTGACGGATCCGAGGAGTGTTCACCTAGTTGCTGTAAAGCATGTTCTGAGGTACCTGAAGGGTACAGTGGATTATGGGCTCAGATATGAGGCGAATCAAAAGTTCAACCTGCATGGTTATGTTGATTCGGATTGGGCTGGCAGTGCTGCAGATAGGAAGAGCACATCAGGGTGTTGCTTCAGTATGGGATCAGGTGTGATCTCTTGGTTTAGCAGGAAGCAGTCCTGCGTAGCACTGAGTACAGCTGAGGCAGAGTATGTTGCAGCCTGTTCAGCTAGTTGTGAGGCAGTATGGCTACGGAAGCTACTGTCTGAGTTATTTGATCTCCCGTTGGAGGCTACTGTTATCTTCTGTGATAACCAGAGTTGTGTGAAGCTGTCCGAGAACCCAGTGTTTCATGACAGGTCGAAACACATAGAGATCAAATATCACTATATCAGGGATATGGTGCAGAGAGGAGCTGTGAAGCTCCTGTATGTTGCGACGGACGAGCAGATTGCAGATGTGTTGACGAAGCCACTAGCCAGGGTGAAGTTCGAGTACTTCAGAGAGAGGCTTGGCGTTCTTCAGATCGAGGACACTTCGAGGAAGAAGTGATGGACACATTTGCTGAAGCCATTCCAAGCATGTTGGAAGGAGGATCCTTCACATGGCTGTGGATGTAAGCGCTGGATGATGAGCATCAGGATGATGTTCTAGTTTCTGCTGGATATGATCAGTTGGATCATTTTATGTATGTATGTATGCATCATGTTGGATGCTGGATATGATCAGTTGGATCATTTTATGTATGTATGTATGCATCATGTTGGATGCTGGATATGATCAGTTGGATCATTTTATGTATGTATGTACGCATCATGTTGGATGCTGGATATGATCAGTTGGATCATGTGTATGTATTGTTTATGCATCATGTTGGATGCTTGGACCATGTATCTGTATATGTATCAGGTGGATACATTGTATGATCAGGTGGATCATGTATGGTGATATGTATCATATACTTGGTATGCATCAGGTAGATGCATTGATGATCAGGAGGATCATGTATGATGATATGTATCAGGTAGATACTTGGTATGCATCAGGTAGATGCATTAATGATCAGGAGGATCATGTATGATACTTGGTATGCATCAGAAAGATGCATTGATGATCAGGTAGATCATGCAGCAGGATGTTGCAGTGATGATCAGGATGATCATAGATGACGAGCTTCAGGATGTTGCTCCAGATGACATGCAGCAGGACGTTGCAGTGATGATGATCAGGATGATCATGGATACATCAGGATGATGTATGGTGAGTATCAGGATGATACTCTGTGGCCGTGGATCAGGTTGTGCAGATAAGCATGTAATTTGTGCCCTGGGAGATTTGCAGATGGTCTTTCGAGGTTTTGCCTATGGCATGTAATTTGTGCCCTGGGACATCTGGCAAATGCTCTTTCGAGGTTTTGCTTGGGAGGACATATAATTTGTGCCCTGGGAGATCTGCAGATAGTCTTTCGAGGTTTTGCCTATGGCATGTAATTTGTGCCCTGGGATATCTGGCAGATGCTCTTTCGAGGTTTTGTCCTATGGCATGTAATTTGTGCCCTGGGAGATCCGATAGGTTGAGCTGTGTGCTCGTAATCAGTCCTGGGATGCTCTTGCGAGGTTTTGCCATGACCACATGTAATTTGTGCCCTGGGAGATCCGATAGGTTGAGCTGTGTGCTCGTAATCAGTCCTGGGATGCTCTTGCGAGGTTTTGTGGTGAGGTCACATATAATTTGTGCCCTGGGAGATTTGCAGATGGTCTTTCGAGGTTTTGCCTACGGCATGTAATCTGTACCCTGGGACATCTGGCAAATGCTCTTTCGAGGTTTTGTGACGCACGTAAAAGTCCTGAGGATTCCACAGTATGGCCAGTGATGACGAAGACCTGCAGGTGGTGGGCCTACATCCAGTATGAAAAAGGACTGGCTCTGTAGAACTTCCTATGACGAGTAGAGACAGAGATTGGATGAGATAGCAGCAGCAGTGACGATGATGATGACGATGCATCGATGACGATGATCCAGAGAAGAAGACTTGTCTAGCAGATCTGTGTCGAGAAATACCTTCCTTGTTAAGAGGGAGTGTTGATGTATATGTAACTTCGGAATGTATTTCATCAGTATATTATATGTATATTTATTGTACCCTTATAAGAGATGTGTTATTCCTCTATAAGGAAGTGTCGTCATGTGGATTGACAAGTGTCGCAAGTGTGTGTACTTGCCGATGGGTTATTAGACCACCTTATGGGGTCGGCCCTAATTAATATATAATATAATGTGGATGTACTCAAGTAGACAAGTCGGCCCCAGTAGGTCACTGGGCAAAAAGGTGAGTATAAATAGAGATAGGAGATCTCTATTTTACTCACTCGGAAAAGCATCTATCTCTCTCTCTGGAAAGTGGCGCACTAGGGAAGAGGAGGAGGATCATCTGCTAGGAGACTATCTCTGTATTATTTGGTTGTATTTTGGTTGAGCCATTGCTCTCTCTATCTCTGAGGAAGTTTGTGGGGTTTTTCACCTTAGGGTTTTCCCCACGGAAACTCTGTGTCTCTTGTCTCTATGCTTTTGATTCTTGTGATGCTTGTGATGCTTGTCATATTATGATTGTCATGCATTGATATACTGTAGATGTTATTCTCTCAGCAAAGATCCTATAGTATTGTGATTTAATACTGAAAATTTAACAGGATTCTTTGGAGTTTCTCTGATCCCCAAACAACCAATATCTCCAAAGAAGTCAAATGTTCCAGCTCTTGTATCTCACGGCATACATGAACCTCTAGGTACCCCAACCCTGGGATGCTCTGGAGATTTTTGCATCCCCAAACAACCAACCTATTCAAAGAAATCAAATGTTCCACACTTGGTAGCTCTTATATATGACCGCATCCATGAACATCGAGCTGTGTAAGATTTGTGAGCTTCCCCAATCTTGGGTGTAATGTCCCCATCTTGACCCCATTGCATTACAATGTAAATGATGTAATATTGTTATAAAATCATGGTGAGGAGCTCAAGGTCAAGGCTCCTCCATTGATTTATTGATGCATATGGTTTGCGTGCTAGCCAAGCACATTGGAATTCAACATCATGTAAATTTGCATTTTAATAAAATACCCACAACTAGCTATGCAATGCAACAAGAGATGGGGGCATGATTTTACAAGGAATTGGGAGGGAAAACATTCAAACCCTTGGAGCCAATCAAGTCAAGCCAAGTGTCAATGCAAGAACCTATCAAACCCTCAACTACACATGTTGACTTTTGTACCCAATCATTGATTTCTCCCAAGAGTTGGTTGAGGTAGTTAATGCATTGGGGAATGGGAGGTATGACTGTCCAAATTCTAGTATGGGCAAGCCACCTTGCATGGAAAATCGTGTTTTGCTTCTTGGGAAAGAAAAGAGCCATGAATTGCTCCCAAAGCCATTATCCATCAACTATTTTTTCACCCTCATGAGTTTGGAGCTACATGGGTGTTTTCCAACCATGTTTTTATGTGTTCTCCTTGATCCTCAATTGGGAGAAGGGCGTTTTTGTGTTGTATACCAGTGGGGAAGAAGGGGAATCCAATTAGGGTTCCATAGAGACCGTTTTGGTTGCTGAATGATTAGATGCTGGGGGATAAATCGTTTTCCTCCCTGTGAATGTTCTTCCCCATCCCATAATCCGTTTTTGGCTGGAAACGAATTGGGGAAAAACCCATGGCCATCCTATTGTAAATCCCATTGTTAAATGTGTATCCCTGCCCAATGATTGTGCTTGCTATGTGACCAAAGAGTATGTTGGGGCATGGGTTAGTGGTCTCCATTGCTTTGGCTTGAGCTTGAGTGCAAGCATACAAGGTTCAGATTTAGCCTGATAAACCCAGTTGTGGACTGGCTTGGCTGAGATGAAATGATTATTTGGCTGTGTATGAGTATGAATGTCCCCTTTTCCTTGTAAGAATCATGCCCAACTTGGGGGTGGCAGTTGTGTTGAGAGATTGATGAACACAACTGCCCTATGGTTGGGTGGAACGTTGCAACGACATAGCTAGTTGTCTGGGACAATTGCACAATGAAGATAAGTGTTTTTCTGTCTATGTATTTACTTTTACAATGTTTAAATTGATGCCTGTTTTGATATGTTGTATGCATATGATATGTGTGTGGATGAGTTTCAATTCCACTGTGCATATTGCTTAATTTGCATCTGCACACTTATGAATTATGTGTATGAATCTAATGAATGGGCTGAGTTTTATGAAAATCCCCATAGATTGGCATCATGTTCCCTTCCTTGCATTGGGACCATGGGAGGGTACATTACATAATGGTATCAGAGTTACTAGTTACAGCATTGGGCCTTCTTGGGCTACCTATTGCAGTTGCAGAGGTAAGTATTCCTCCTACTCAACACTGATCATTCCAAATTTTGGAAAAATTTTCCAAGTGTTTCTGTGTTTTCCGCCAAGGCTGTGTCAGTGAAACTCGCGGAGTTGCACTGAAATGGTTGGTGAGATTCGTTGAGTCGCGTTGACAAAGTTTGTGGAATTTGAAAATTTTCTAAGTAATTTTGAAAAAAATAAAATAAAATTTCTAAGTGTTTTTGTTTGGGTTGTGCCAATGCGTTTCGGTGAGTCTCGTGGAGTCGAGCCGATCCGTTTCGGCAGAACTCTCTAAGTGGATTCAAAATGGTTGGTGAAATTGGCTGAGTTGCATCGACAAAGTTGCGGAAGTGCCGGGGAAAGGAAGAAAAATTTCAAAAAAAATTCTAAGTGTTTTTGGCGGAAGAACTCGGCGAGTTGGCTCGAAATGGCGGAATAACTCAGCAAGTTGGTCCAAAACGGTGGAAGATTTTTCCAAGTGTTTTCGGCGGTAGAACTCAGCAAGTTGGTCCGAAATGGCGGAAGAACTCACCGAGTTTGCTCGTAACGGCGGAAGAACTTGGCGAGTTGGCTTGAAACGGTGGAAGAACTCGGGAAGTTGGCTTGAAACAGGTCGAAAGAGATAGATGAGTTCACCCTTCGGCAGAACTCGGTGAGTTGATCCGCAACGGGTCAGAAGAACTCGGTGAGTTGCTCCGAAACATGGAATTTCAGCTATTTTCCAGAGAGATTTGTTAGGTGCCGAAAAGTTAAAAAATGCCATGGAACTTATGCACCAGATTGCGTGAGATCAAAGGAATTACAAAAAAAAAAGAAAAAACTAGGGCACTGCCCTCGAGCCCCCCTTGACCCCCGCCGTCCCCCAGAGATAGTCATTGAAAGTGTGAAATGCATTATCTATGCTTGGGATTAGAAGCGGGAATTGTATAAAAGGTTTTGGAAGCCTTATTGACAGTAATTGGATGTAATATGCATTGCGGAAGAGCAATGGGAGCAGCAAGGCAATGTTGATAAGAGGGAAATTCCTCATCTTAAACTATTTTTGTTTATCACATAAGAATTGCATGTTTGAAAAATAGCAAGAATGAATATTATACACATATGTATATATATTGAATTGCTAATTCATGAGAAGATCATAGCTAATGATTGCTTGTATGCTTGGTAGGAAATCCAAGAAAAAGATCAGTTATTATGTGGAGGAGGAACTCCATGTCATAATGAGGAATTGGAAAGGGAGAATTCCTTAACTCCTCTCTTGTTATTGTATTTATATTTCCTAAGTTTTATATACTGAAAATTATGGCATAGGAATGCTGGAAAAGCAAAAGAGTAGCAGATTAAATACATATGGAATAGTGGACATGATTAGAGAGTCATTGCATAATGAATATGAATTGTTATGCATGAGCATGATATTGCATATGGGTAAAGGTAGTGAAGTCACACATGAAATAGCCCATTAATGGTATTGTCTATGGCTGATGACAATTAATGTAGTTGATAATGGTTGTATGAATCAGACCATAGAAGCATGAATGAAAATGCAAGAGATTGGATAAATGAAGTGAATATGCACTAGTTGGAATACTAATAGACATTACACAGTACATGTGAAAATGTTTGTGCATATATATATGATATTGCATATTGGTAAAATAGTAAGGTTTTACATATGCAATGAGCCACTTAAGATAATTATTGTGGTTGCTAATAATTAGTTGTGTTCGCATTGGTTGTAGGACCAAAGACAACTAAAGCATGGCTAAAGATGTGGATGATGATTGTTGCATATGACCAACAACCTTATGAAGAAAGGATGGCGCAACAAATCTATGACCAGGAGGTTGGAAAAAGGACTTTGAAGCTTTGGTAAGAGGCCAACTGATCATGTAACATCAAGCGATGTTAATCCCAGCCATGCAGGTGATGGTTACTTGTGCTTAGATTGCATGAATGTTGAAAGAGGATTTGGTAAGATCCCTTCAACCATGTTTAAACTATATTGATTTGGTTTGCATGTGGTATTGAGTGTCTGAATGTGAATGTCAACCTACCAAGTATGGTGAGGTATGGGTAAGTAAAGGCAAGGAGCCTTACACCCTATAGTTTCTTATACACCTCAATGCATTCATATGGAATTATATCATGCCATCTGTGTATGTCGGTTGTGAGTTTAACAACCCAAGCAAGTGATGACTTATGGTCCTATTGTAGTGTATGCCAAGTCATGGTTAGGCCATAATATGTTGGAATGCATAGTATTTATGGATTAATGCAAGGTTGTATTGAGGGGTTATTCATTGAGTGAATGCACATCAAAATATTATGTAAATGTTGTGAATGTGCATGCATATGTGTGGGTACACATATTGAGATGCATTGTGTGAATGCATGGTTGTGACATATATATGTTTCAATACAATTAGATAATAAATGAAATGGTGAACTATTGTTAATCTTGAGACCATTTCATGAGCTGCTGTGAATGCAGGAGAATGAATGCATGAAGAAGGTAGACATGTTGATGGGCTACCAGAGTGCTCTGTTGGAAAGACAGAGTTGCATAAAAGGAATATGGATGTGAAGTAATGTGTAATTACAGTTGATTTAAATTGCATGGGCAGTGTATCCGTGTCTTGAAATTTTATTATGATAATGATGCATATATAGAGATATGTATTTCATTGCATTTCAAGTGTTAACAGTTGAAAGTGTTTGAATTATTGAGTGTTATAATTCTGAGATCACTTCAATGACTGTTGTAGCAATGAAATGATTATATGCATAGATACTCACAATGTGTTTGGCTGATTGAAGTTCAGATTTCAGGTAGAAATGTTTTCCGTATGGCAATGAGGATAAGTCCATAGTAAAAACTAGGATCTACGATGTGCAAAATCCAAAGGTTATGAGGAGTTTCTCACTGTTGTAACTTATGCATGGAATAGATTTGAAAATTGTCTGATTTAAATTTATGAGAATAATCTCATGGTTGCAAATCTAATTTCTGTAGAAAAACAGATCTATAAATTTCAGATTTGAAATTTTGCTAATAATTGCTAATGACTGTTTGGCTTATATAAAGTTGTGTCAGGAGGACATGCTGTAGGTGGATGTTCATGAATGGTAGCAAGGGTGAAACCATAATGAACATAGTAATACCACTTACGAGAGCCAAACAATATGAGGATAGCCTCATTGCTAAGCAAATCAATTTCTGTAGTAGACAGAATTGCAAATTCATATTGAATTTAATTATTAATGCTGTTGATTGGTTATGGCACAATCAAATTTGAATTTATTGTTAAATGTTGTTGACTGTTTGGCTATTTGATAAGTGTTCCAGGAAGAAACATTGCAGGAAGACCATGTGTGATGGCCTGTAGAAGCCAAACTCCATGTGAAGGACCCCATGCTTTGATAATGGGTTTCGGGTGAAACACCATAGTAAATTTTGATAATGTCTCAGCAGAACTGCATGTTGGTAAACGATGCGAGTGAGACAGTAAAATTATGCCAAGAAGGCATGTGTGGGTTATGGAACGTGAAATGATTGGGGTGGAAAACCGAAGGACTGTTGACTCAGAGAAGGGATCCCCCATTCTTCACCAATGAAGAAACGATACGTTTGCAAAACGGATGAGTATTATGTGACCCTAACTAAGAATATACATGTATGGTTATTAGATTTAAAATGCAAACCATGTTTTATTATTATTCTAGACTGCTTGAGTATGATTAGGGTCTACATGACTCACATCAGAAAGGGATGCATACCTTTCGGGTGCTGAGTTATGTTGGGGTTGTCAATATTGACTACACCCTAAGGGAATGGACGCATTCCTGGTGTTTCAATACTTGATAGTGAATGTTATGAAATATGGTTACAATTTTAGACCAGCAATACTGATGAGCCTGCATAACCTTCTTGTGATTGTCAACTTATACAGATGCAATTTGGTTTCGCATGTTAAGGGGCAATGTGAAGAGAAAGGGTACTCAAGAGGACTGTATGAGCAGTGGTAACCTTTGTGAAGTGTGAGTGGGTATCATGGGGCTATGATAGCCTGCAGTTAAGAGAGTCACCTAAAGAGTTCCTAAAGGGAACTGCCGGTTTACACAAGAGAAGGAGTACCATCCTTGTGTGGGTGAATAATTGTTATGCGCATGAAAGGCTGATGCAAGCCTAGGCAGAGTGGTAGAGCCTTGACCTATAATTGTTGGTGGTGCAATTTCCTTCCATTGGTCGATGACCCAGATGAATGTACTGGCTCGGCAATGGAGAGGGCCAACTAGGTATGGGACTGGTTGGGTAACACAAATGCTTGGTAAACCCAGTCGACGTGAAGGTGTACTGGTTGCGCATTAACTACTTGATGTTGTGGAGCAGCATGCGTGCTGGCCAAACATCCAAGTCCATATGTGATCCCAAGGCTTACAAAGCGAAGCAAGATCCCGTGGACCAGAAAAGGAAACACACAATACATATAAGTATTCAGTTTCATTTATTTCTTGTTTGGAATAATGAGGATTTCAGGTATAATTCTTATAACAACTAAGCTGATACACTATTGTTTCTTTGTTGGAAACCTTGGGCATTGCAGGAAAGCAAGGACCCTGAAAGAACTATAAATTTTTGGTAAACCAGAGAGTAACTGATCGGGCGCTATAAATTCTTGGTAAACCAGAGAGTAACTGGTCGAGCGCTATAAAATTTTTGATAAATTCAGAAAGCAGTTGGTGGAAGCATTAACCAATTGATGTTGTGGAGCAGCCGGCGTGTTGGCCAAAAATTACTCCATTAATTAATAAAACCAGTCGGAGCACTCGCATAGCATATTGCTAAATGAGATGATTGATAAACCCAGTCGGCGTATTGGACTGGCATTGCCTATTCGAATGGTTGTGGAGTAGTTTGCGTGCTGGCCCAACATTCATTATTGTGTCCACAGGAAATCCAAGGCTTGTAAAGCAAAGACGGATCCCGTGGAATAAAATGAAGACATCCAATACAGATAAGTATTTGGTTATCTTGCATCTTCTTGCTTATGAATATACATGTGTATATGAATTGTTTATGATTTCTTAAACTCTTGTTTAGAAATAAACCCTTTGAGAATAAACTGAACATGTGAATTGATTCAATGTTTGAGTGTAGTTATTGTTGGAAGCAAGGACTGT
This sequence comes from Larix kaempferi, assembly GCA_027924585.1. Taxonomy (NCBI): domain Eukaryota; kingdom Viridiplantae; phylum Streptophyta; class Pinopsida; order Pinales; family Pinaceae; genus Larix; species Larix kaempferi. The sequence goes on from BSBM01001592.1 coordinate 1,329,052, forward strand.
GAAAGCATTTGTAGGATGCATGTGGACACGTGAATGTCCTAAAGAGAGCTCAATGTGAGCAGTAATTAAAGATGGTGCTAGTGGACATGTGAGGGTCCTAGCAGCCAAAGGTTCTGTAAGCAACAATGGGGAAGGGTTCCCTAGTTGAAAATCCTCAGAAAGACCTTAGACACTAAGTGTCATGACCAAGAAAGGGAAACTCAAGCATTCACATTGAAGTGAAAGAGGCCGAGGAGCATGAAACCACAAGTGATGGTGTGGATCCGAATTGGAACAAGACTAAGAGGGGGAAACTCTTACTCTTCTCTTTCCTTTTGACTGATGCATCTTAAAAACAAACGATTGTTGAATGCATGTCATAGATGAAAATAGATTGTGTTTAATTGCTTGTAACGAATTGTGAATGTTGAAATAGTTATTTTCCTGTGAAAGGATGAACATGAATGAGTTCATGTGTATGTTGGGAAAGCATGAAAGTGTGGAAGTAACATGAGTGAATCATGGACGTTCCAAGTCAATTGAGAAAATAATTGACTAATTTTAATTTGTTTTATGCTTGTCCTAACAGGAATTTCCATGATGAATCTCGTAGGTGAGAAATTCGAAGCCATTGGGTGCAACTAGTACTAGCCAAGTGTTGCTAGTAAGCAAAGTGAGAGCTAGTTGTGCATATCGATCATGGAAGCAGGCCAAAAGCTTTTTGTTTTGGATAAAAATATTCCTCAAACAGTTGTTAGGATAACAACAAAGATGGAAGTCATGAAACTCTAGATTTGTAGATCAGCTGGAAGATAAATAAGGGAAGGGATTGCTGTGGAACAATGCCCACCTACATAGCTGGAAGATCAAAACCAGCAAGATCAGCTTGTGGAATCCAAAGTACTTGTTCCTGAAAGTTCAAGTAAAGAGATGAAATGCAGGACAGACCTGCCACCAATTGTGAAATTTTGGATATGTGTAAAGTGGGTATATATTCCTAAGTGTTGGAACATCAAGGACGATGTTATTTCAAGGAGAGGGGAATGTAACATCCCCATCTTGACCCTATTGCATTAAAATGTAAATGATGTAATATTGTTATAAAATCATGGTGAGGAGCTCAAGGCCAAGGCCCTGCCATCGATTTATTGATGCTATGGTTTGTGTGCTAGCCAGGCATGTTGGAATTCAACATCATGTAAATTTGCATTTTAATAAAATACCCACAACTAGCTATGCAATGCAATAAGAGATGGGGGCATGATTTTACAAGGAATTGGGAGGGAAAACATTCAAACCCTTGGAGCCAATCAAGTCAAGCCAAGTGTCAATGCGAGAACCCATCAAACCCTCAACTACCCATGTTGACTTTTGTACCTAATCATTGATTTCTCCCAAGAGTTGGTTGAGGTAGTTAATGCCTTGGGGAATGGGAGGTATGGCTGTCCAAATTCAAGTATGGGAAAGCCACCCTGCATGGAAAATCGTGTTTTGATTCTTGGGCGAGAAAAGAGCCATGAATTTCTCCCCAAGCCATTATCCATCAACCATTTTTTCTCCCTCACGAGTTTGGAGCTACGTGGGAATTTTCCAGCCATGTTTTTATGTGTTCTCCTTGATCCTCAGCTGGGAGAAGGGCGTTTTTGTGTTGTATACTAGTGGGGAAGAAGGAGAATCCAATTGAGGTTCCATAGAGACCATTTTGGCTGCTGAATGATTAGATATTGGGGGAGAAATCATTTTCCTCCCTGTGAATGTTCTTTCCCATCCCATAATTCGTTTTTGGCTGGAAATGAATTGGAGAAAAACCCATGGCCATCCTGTTGTAAATCCCATTGTTAAATGTGTATCCCTGCCCAATGATTGTGCTTGTTGTGTGACCAAAGAGTATGTCGGGGCATGGGTTAGGGGTCTCCATTGCTTTGGCTTGAACTTAAGTGCAAGTATACAGGGTTCAAATTTAGCCTGATAAACCCAGCTGTGGATTGGCTTGGCTGAGATGAAATGATTATTTGGCTGTGTATGAGTATGAATGTGTAACATCCCTCCAATTTGACCCTTATTATTATTATTATTATTACTTTTGTAAATAATTATTGTAATCGTTTCTAGTGAGGAGCTCAAGGCCAAGGCCCCACCAGTAATCGTTGTGTCTAATGATGTTTATTTTCTAAAGATTGTAAAACTAGGTGGTAGACCTAGGTCACTGGAAGTAGTGACGCCACAACAGACATTTGAATTTGCACTAGGGAGGATAGGTCAACGATGAATTATGTCACTTTGATACCCATGGGTGATTGGGGGTAAAGTAGTCTAGTGTTGATCATTCGTTAAAACAAAAATATTAAGAGTGCCACCTAAGTACAAGAGAACATAAACTAAGCGACTGGAAAAGTTGCTACATATATATATATCTATATAAGAACTTCAAAAGATTTAAGTTCACTATGACCTTTAGTCATATTCATGACATTTGAGATTTGCTACTAAAAGGTTATCCTAAGGAATTATCAAGTATCCACTTATATATATGTATACATTGATGGAATACAAAACATAAAGTATATGTTTTAATATTATAAGTTAGAAATAATAAATAAATAATATAAGATTATATGTTTTAACATATAATTTATAAGCTTAGCTTATTATTGGAGTTAGTGTCATACTGGGAAGATATGGACACTTAACTATATCCTAAAAAGAAAAAGGCTACTAAGAATAATACTTGATTGGATATTATATACCATATGTATGAGAGTCATACAAATATGGAAAAGATTTATAATAGTGATAACTATTAAAAGATAGTTATATACTTTTTAGATATAATACTTTTTATTAGATTAAAAAAGTTATGTTTTTGAGAAAAAGTATTATTGTGTATATTTATAGCAAAATATGTTTATATAGATATACACATTATGGTGTCAAGATGGTTTAAAGAGAATTACGTAATACATTACCAAAGCTTATATTATAAAGGATGAAGTTGGTAAAATGTAATAATATGGCTACACTTAGTTAATTTGTGGATATATTCATTATAATTAAAGGAGATATCATAAATTAAATGAGTTACATATGAATTGGTATATAAGTCAACAATGGACTTATTTAAAAGAGTTAGGATAACCTAGTAATTTATATATATGTATATTCGAATGTGATGGGTACACATCTTAGTAATATAATGGTGTAAGTATTATTTATGGGTTATATATATATAGGAATGAAGAATAAGCAAAGTTGATTGGGATAACAAACTACTAAAAAATGCATAGGCATTTACCACGTGAATGTTTTTATTGTATGGTGGACAAATATGAATATAAGGGCGAAGGTATTTCATTAAACCGCAATACCAACTACTTCGTACTCACTCCACCACTACAGCGATAGTGGAAGCAAGATGAGTCTTAACCAAAGATCTCGTGGAGGAATATAGGGTGCAAATTTAGCAAGTTTGCCTCCCTTAGTGGTGTGTGGGATCTAAGCTGGGTCGCCATTTGGTTCCAGGATATTTTTTTAGAACTGCCATCTGTCTTAGTATAGAAACGTAGAAATCCTACACTCCTTGTTGCCGCCTTCTTGCCTCATCTTAAGCCGGCCATTTGTCGAATTGCTTTCATCATTTGTCACCACTATGGGGACAGGACTCAGCCTTCTTATGAAGAACTGAGCTCATATAATGTGGACCGAAGGGAAAGGGAAAAGAGGGAACTATCATTAGTTTTATGGATCGCTGCAAATAGGAGGAGACGGCTCGGGGAGCTCGATCTCTGCACCTTCGAATTGGAATTCCAGTAGCTTCTTCATGTGATTGATGTCCTAACCCGTGTTAATACGGGGTTGTCAAAGAGATTTAAATATCTGCTGTTTTGTATAGTAGGGAGAGGGACGGCTAGCAGCCGATCCCCAAAGTGGTATTTTTGCAATTCCAGCTCTGCGGTTCTGACAGTAAGGAAATCAAGTTCTTATTTACCTCTACGATCTGGAGAATAGAGACCCCGAGTTTAGAAAGAATTCTATTGAGGGAATCAAGTTGATGTTTAGGCCTGGGTTGTCAAAAGAGTATAGATACGTTTGGGAGGTTCACCGTTTGGCTCTTTTGACAAAACTGAGCATGCTACGCATGGAAGGAGAGAGAGCATGAGGTCCATTTTGGTTTAAGTTGTAGGGTTGCTTCTTTACTCCTCTTTGCAGTAAAATGATTGAAAGGAGAAGACAAGGAAGATCTCCGAGGTATTTCTCCTGTCGCCTTAAGTTTTTTATGATATGCTTAGAGTATGGGTGTATCTTGGTACTGCCACGATTTAGATAGATATTTGTTGGAAAATGCATATTATAGTTTTTAGATAGCTTAAATAAATTTATGTTGGTATGTGCGGATTTCGTTTTGGATCTTATAGCCACGATTGTTCATCTTGAGAAGCTCTCGTGGTAAGTATTCTATCCCACATCTATATATTGTCAACTCGGTCAACTGAGTCAACTGTCCAAATGAATCGGGCAAGGATTTCAATTGCGGCGAATCAAAAAGTGATAAGCTCTTCAAGCTCTTGAGGTCACGGAGACTAGGTGGTAGCATTTCCAACAAATCGCTACCTAATCCCAGAGATTCCAAGTTGGATAGATGTACAATATCGCTTGGTACTTTTTTTAACATCATTCCACTAAAATATAATTCTTGCAAGCAGTGATCAAATTTGAAGGGCGGGTCTTAATTTCAATTGGAAGGGAATTTGTTCTTGGAGCACTTCAAAGATGAATGGCAATATAAATAATTGTACTTTAATTGACAAGTATAAACTAACTAGACCTTTCTCCCAAAAATGTAAAAAACAAATATTGGCCATCTAAATTTTTACAATCTTAGTTAGTTAATATCTAAATGAAAAAATGGTATCTTTTCAATAAAACCTAATTTGAACACATTAATTTTACATCTCATTAAAATAACAACAATTCAGTTGTATTTTCCATGTTGGAGCACACTTCATTATACATAAAAACTACTAAAACTATGAAATAACCATATTGGGGCATCCACGTGATCTTAGGCATAGTGCAGACGTTGCAACTAGATATAGTCTTAAAATAAAACTAGAACCATGAGAAAATTACTTATTGTTAACTATGTACAAAAGGAGACCACTAAGAAAAACGAGGCTATAATAAACCTACAACCAAAAAATACATATAAAACCAACGAAAAACTTAATTCAAACCAAAGAGAGGGTAGCCATTCAATCCTGAGAGATGTAAGAATGATGGACATTGGGCGCCTAAGAAAAAATAATACATAGCTTAGAAAACATTAAACAAATTCCTCCATACCAATTAAGTTAGCAACGCTAGCATCACAGGGGCCGGGGAATGAAATTTTGTTGTTCAACACTTGTTGTGACAACATACAAGTATGGAATGGAGGGGAAATGGAATCAAGCCTAAGTCAACTGGAGCCTTGCAACTTGCTGCATGTTTGAGTCTCGATAATATGCCTTTTAAATTGAACCAGAACACCAAAGGAATTTTGTTCATGGCTCAATTTGAGAAAATTCTAGATGTGAATAATTAAGAGCTCGAAGCTCTAAAATTTCCTTTGTTTTGTAACAATCTACGATTCGATGAATTCGTAGTCACTGGCATGAAATTTAAGTTATTTTATTAAAAGAATTAATGTATCTACCTCTATGTTGTGTTGGAATATCGGTACAACCACATGGTATAATCGCCGCACCTCTAGGAATATAAAAATGTGGACTAACCGCCACTCCTGGTAATAGGACCTTGTGCTTGGTTTCAAATGTTCATCAACATCTGCAGGTTTTGGTGTAACATAAAACCTTACATGGTATCAGAGTTGAGGTCTCAGGTTCAATTTCCCTGAGCTACGCCGGAGGGGGGGTGTTGGAATATCGGTACAACCACATGGTATAACCGCCGCACCTCTGGGAATATAAAAATGCGGACTAACCGCCACTCCTGGTAATAGGACCTTGTGCTTGGTTTCAAATGTTCATCAACATCTGCAGGTTTTGGTGTAACGAAAAACCTTACATGTTGAAACTGTTTTCAATGTTGATGCGGGCCACTACACTCCTTATTGTCTTACCAAAAGGGACGAGAATGAGGAAGAAGACTTAAAATTATGGACTTGACCTTCAGAGAGTGCCTTATAATCACATTGGTAAGGAGTGATAAGAAGATCACAACAATCCAACATGTCAAATCTTAGTTGATGGTGTCAGTGCCTTGTAGTCTTCAATGTTCACTCATCATCTTGCACAATTGAGGAGTGAGTGCATGACGTGAATGAGTGAGTGATTATAATTTATGATATTTCTAATATTTTGAATAATGAGTCGATTTTTATACCATAAGAATTTCAACATAGAAATTATTTAATGTGAAATTTATATGGATGGGTAATTTCAAATGTTACCCTTATTTTGAAATGTTGATATAAATTATTTTCTTCTTGATTGGAAGGGAAAAATTCAGATTTTAATTTTTTTTTAAAGGGCAATTTTAACTTTACACTTCTAGGAAGGGCTAGAACCCTTCCTAGAACCCTTTGGAAGGGCTCAAAAGGTTTCAAATTTGAACGTTGCTTGCAAGGCCGGTTGATTTGCGACCTCTGGAGGCAATTATTTAATCTGCTTACAATGTGAAAGCCTTAAATATTCTAGCATTGTAATATTTCCTAGTGTTCGGTTGGAGACAGTCAAATTCTCGCACCCTCTCAAAGATAGATGACTAAGTCCAGTTAAGTTTCCAAACGAATTTGGAAGCATCTGCAAGCTGGACGCTTCTCCCAAAGATATATATTTGAGTTGATTTAAATTCCCCAAAGAATTTGGGAGCATCTGCAAAGAGGCAGCACCATCCAAATCGATGTGTTGCAGGTTCGTTAGCTCTCCGAAGCAATCAGGCAACATCTGCAAGCTGGACGCACCTCTCAAAGATATATGTTTTGAGTTTATTTAAATTCCCAATAGAATGAGGGAGCATCTGCAAAGAGGTAGCATCCTCCAAATTGATGAACTCGAGGTTTATTAGCTCTCCTAAGCGATCTGGCAGAAACAACATTCTTGAAAAATGTGTGAAAACTAAGTATTTCAAGGATAGAGATTGCAAAATTCGTCGGGCAACCTTTTGACAGATGTAAAGGGTGAAAGGCTTATGGCAATCCTTTCGAGGTACTTCAGCTGCCCTATAGACCTTGGAATCTCTAAAAGGGGAGCATCGATATTTAATTCTCGAGAGGCACCACCTGCAATGTTGACGTCTCAACATATGAATCGATAATTTAAAATGAACTTAAACGAAAATATTAACCACAAAACATATATATTTGCCTACTTCAGATTGCTGTGGCCACAGTTTGTTCAATATGCTCCCCTCCACTTCTAAAACTCTCAAATTCTTCATCGGAATCCAGTCAGGGAGAGAAGAATAGTTACATCCATACCAACGGAGCCATAGCCATATTAGATGCGGCGGTTGCACCCTCCTCAATATGTCTTCTAAATAACCATTTTCGGCTGCAACAAGTCTCAAATGTCTAAGCCTCATTTCTGTGTTTCGCCTGAAATACCAAAATTGACTATGCCTCATTTCTAATCCTTTGAAAAATGATAGATGCCCCATTTCTGTTGTTCGGCTCAAAATCCAAAATTTAGTATGCCGAAAGATATCATCGTCCCTAACCATCTTAATTCCACGAAGTTCGTTTATTAACTTCGTTTATTAGCTGTTCATTGAAAAGAATAACACAATAAACATATCTTAGTCTTAAATGAAAAGTTTTAAATGTTAAAATTTAATTAACGATTAAAGTACTTACAGTTGTCCGTGGCTCCAACCAATCATCAATGTTGTTGGTTCTGCAATCCCAAATTACGAAGGGGCAATCCTTCCTCCGCAATCTTTCTTCCCATGTCCCTAATGTGATCATGCATTTTTATTTTATTTTCTTCAAAATCCACATCCACATCCACCTCCAGCAAACACCTACCCTGTAGATTTCGAATCCCAAGCGTACCCCATATTCTCATTGCCTTGTCTACCTCCTCTCCCAGGAAAACACAAGCAATATCTAAGAATATTTCCTTGACCTTTGGTTGGAGAGAGTCATAACTAATTTTCAGTTTGTTATATATTTCAGTAGGTAGTATAATTTCATCTAATATCTCTTCCCAGACATATCTTTCATTTACTCCACAAACCTGTGCCCCAAACACCTTCAAGGATAAGGGCAATCCATCGCATGCCTCTACAAAGCGATCTACTAGATCTGCAAACTCTGGTGGTGGAAGTGGCTTATGGAAGGCGTGGAAACAGAAAAGCTCTTGGGAGTTTGGTGTATCCAACCCTTTTAGATGATAAATTGATTGATCTGAGACTCTTGAGCTTATGAGAACATGCTTATCACGGGATGCAACTAATATCAAACTACTTGGGCTAAGGAGATTCTTAAGCGGCAAAAAGGCATCTAATTGACTGATATGATCTACATCATCTAAAACGATCATAGCGTGGCATAATTTAAGATGTCTTTCAAATAACTCTATTCCGTTGTGACTATCGACAGGAATATGTATATGTTGCAAATCTTTAATCAACTTACTCTGCAAAGAATTTAGAGACATCCTTGCCGCACCCTCTTTCACGTCTGATAAAAAGGAAGATTCTTTGAAATATGATCTCTGACTGTTGAAGAATGATTTGGCAAGTGTAGTTTTTTCTGACACCCCCAATACCCATGATCCCGATAACCTTGGTCTCCAAACGCTCCGACTCCTGCTGCTGCTGAAGGAGCACTGTCTTTATAAATTCTTCTAATTCGATGTCCAACCCGGTTAGATATTTCGCAACATCCAACGGTGTCCGAGAGCTCACCTTCGTCGTCCTGGTCACTGAACAGAGTCACTGAACAGACTAAGAATAAAATAAGCAAATGTGAAATGCCCAGGTAAGTATATCATGTAGCTTTATCAATCATACAAATGAAAAATAACACAGATTCGAAGGATCCGTTCCGTAAAGGTCATCGATGCATTAATGAGCCTCTTGCACAAGGAATGAAACGATAGGTTTTCCTACTGTGAGCACTTACAAGTTGTCCATTTGTTTGATAAATTACATAAACATTATGGAGAATCTCAAATGGAAGAAGTAACAAAGATAAAAACTACAAAGTTTGTAGTGACATTAAGAAATCTAATCATGTAATGAAAAATTTGATTCATTATTCTAATGATGGACAATTGGACAATATTCCATAATTATTTACAGAGCACGAAAGCAATTCTATAAAAGACCTCATCAAAAAAAATTCCCATTGGTTTTTCTTTGAACATTTATATGATGTTAATGAATTTGGTGGGGGTAAAACTTCGCAATTGGCATACATTTATAAAGGTAAACTAGTACTGTAATAATCTTCCATGTTTTTTTCTAGAATTTGTTTGTTGTATTAAATTTATGAATATAATAATGATTATTTTTCCTTCTATGTTTTAGTTTGTTCTACTTCATTGTCACCTAGATAGCTTCAAGAACAACATAAAACAAGTTATATATGATCTTGGTAAGTGCATGAGGTAAGCTCTCACAATTTATAATAAAAAGGTTAACTACATGACAACTATCCATAATCCGATTTACATGCCTGGTATGCATATATATATTATTGTATTCAATATTCTAGGATATTTAGGTTTTGTTAACTTGTTTAGGTGATTGTTATCCAAAGAAATCCATAAAAAAGATATAAGGTATTGGAAAAGAGAAATTCCTCCGCTAATCTGTGAATTGCAAAAGTATATTCCCCCGTTCTTTTTCAATGCACAAGGACACTACCTCATACTCCTAGTTGAGGAGATTGCAATATGTGGACCTATACACACAAGGTCAATGTGGATGGTGAAGAGGCACTTGAAGGCATTGAAAGATTTTACTAGACAAAGATCATGTCATGAGGGTTCTATGGTTGAAGGTTATATGGTATCTCAATCCATGGTGTACATTAGTTCAAGTATCTTCCTAAAATAGCATCACCACATATTACTATGCCTCACGATTGGGATGTTGATTCCAAGAAAAAATATGGAGAGGAGTTTTTGTTGGAAAATGGTAGAATTAGGAAAGTCAAAGGTAACGAAACAATAGATCATATCAACTTATATAATAGTGTAGATTATATTCTTTCAATTTCCTACTTCTTTAACCTTATAAATTTTATTCATCCTTCATTTATTAAGCTTTACTATGAGTACCTAATTATTCAATTGTTTTTTGTCACACAACCGCTCAAGAGTGGGATGCAGTACTAAATTTATACATTGTAAATAGTCTTGACTAGATGAAGGCATGGATAGAACAATGTAACGAAGTATATGGAAAATTATCATGGGATAGAGTGGTGGATTTGATTAAAATATCTCATCAATCTAAATCATATGTCAATCTTATGCAAAGGGGAATTGATTTAGCAAATGGTACAAAGAATAGACAGGTGACCATAATTTGCCACATTTTTTGTTCTGTATATTAGATGTGCTAGAATTATTTGTTTCTCATAACCAACTGCCAATCTAAATATGTTTATTAATTTCCAATATTGCATTATGAACATATATATATATTGTTGCAGGTGAAACACTACAAGGCTAATTTGTGCAATGGCTGAAAATTTCGATTCAAGTAGTTGGATGATAAGAATAAGACTTTTGATTGTGGAATAACTGCAATATTTTTTGTTATTGAGGCTTCCCCTAGCATTGATAAGTTCCTGGAAGTATCTAAAAATAGATACTATGGCTACCTAAAAGATATCCTGGAGTTAGACTTTGAACCCTTCAAAGTAGTTCTCTTTGAGGTTTGTTGGTACATGTTACGAATGAATGAACGTGATCCTAATAGTACTATTATTGAGCATGCTAATGGATTTTCCATGATTAATACAATGATATTTGAACCGGGTATAGATTTTATGTCCTTCCAAGTCAATGTGAGCAAGTTTTTTATTCACAGGTGCCAAATAAAGCAGGTTGTTCATATGTAGTTAGGTATGAGCCCAGAGGAATGCCTACAAAATATATTGTACCATAAGAAGTTGATAATGAAGAAGATAGGGAAGATGATGTAGAGGATTAGGTACCTGTGTCAAACCAAGAAGTACTTGAAGAAGACATTGAAGGTGATGTAGATCAAGAGCAGGTACAAGATGTCATAGATGAAGAATTTGAAGATGAGGAAGACCATGAATAGTTAGATGTGTTAGATGAAAAGGTTGAAGAATAAGATGTTGTTTTGTGCAATCCTTTCATCGGTTTGGATCTTGATGATCCAGATTTTGATTCTAATGAAGAACTAGAATATTAATGAATATATATGTCTTGAAATGACCTATGAGGTACTTTTTCAAGTTGATTACATCATGTTATGTGAGATGCAACCACTATTTGTATAATTCTACATTGGTCCAATATTACATGACCCTATATGGGATCTCATGAAATTGGTGGCCACATTGGCTAGTTAGACATGGTTAGACTAGGCACATGCCTTGACGATATGAGAGGGTTTCAAGACCCATGGACATCATCATCATAATCATTGTCATCATTATCGTCATCGTCATCATGTCCATGGGGATGGTGATGATGATATTGATGATGAAGATGATGTTGTTGTTTCTGATGACGACAATGAAGATGATAATGATGATCATATTTATGGAAATGATGATGTCATCACCATTGACATCATCATCGGTAATGATGATGTCATCGTCATTATCACATACATCGTCATTAAATTTTAAATTTTTTTTTTTTTTTAATTAAATCTTATTTTAAATTTTAAATTAAAATTTATTTTTCATTATATGTATATATATTGAAAAAAATGCATAAATAAATATTTATATATATGTAAAATTACACATGCACACGCACACACACATATGCACATAAAAAAATACATAAACAAATAAAATATGTAATAAATAAAACTAAAAAAATAAACGAATAAAAAACAATGAGCCAAAGAGAACATACCTTTGAGCCCTCTCGCGCTCGAGTAGCGAAACCCGTGAGAAAAACATACCTTTGAGCCCTCTCACGTTCGAGCATAGGAACTAGTGGGAGACTAGTGGGAGACTTAGCAGAGCAATCTGGAGAGAAACCAGTGGGAGACTAGAGGAGTTGGATTGCAGCTGAATAGGGGATAATTAGCAGAGAAACCCATGGGAGATAGGACTTGGATTGTGTCATGTCCCCATATTTTTCATGGTTAAAACTTGCCTAAGCCACCTTAGAAAAAATATTAAAAATTATTAATGGTGACAAATAAAGGGAAAATGCTTAAGTATGGTTCCTAAGTAGTGTGAAAATGGATATTCTTGTTGCAAGTTCATTATGAGTTAAGTAAGTGGATATGGGCCACAAAAATAATTATTTTCCCCCAAAATAATATTTGGTACATCCAGTTTGAATTGGCAAGTAATATTGGGTCAAAGGAAAATTTTTGTCTACAAAACACTAGTTGAGTTGGTCCAATGTGTGAACATGGACATGGTGGTGCTAAGGAGGCTTATCCCATGCATTAAATGAATTTACTAAGTCAAAGAGGTGCCTAGGATGGTTTTTGGACCAAATGGGATGCCTATTCAATGTATTTGGCCATTTCCTTAAAACAGGGAAATTGAGTGTAATTAGGGGAAATAAGGGGTCAAAGTGGTTGGAAAAATGAGGGAAATGGTCAAGGAGGTTAGAGGGAGCACTTATGGAGGTAGTGGAACAATTATGGTCCATTAATAACTCATTGCATGGTTTTCGATGAACCATGGTATTTGTCCTTAGTTTTGGCTAAGTGGGGGCAAGCTAGTCAAGTCTCTAGTTTTCTTCATTCCATGGTATTTGCAAGTGGTTTTGGGGATTTTATGAATATATATAAGTAGTAGCAAGCACACTTCTAAAGGTTGTCCAATATTTGTATTGTTTTGCTTCGAGAGTTTGCATAAGCAAATTCCGGTGCTTTGGAGATGTGCCCCTTGCAAACAGTAGGGATATGTGCCCCTTTGTAATTTGATTGAGGAGTGCAGAACCCAGATCTATTCACAGATATTACTACAGGTTTTCTACAAGTTTTGATAATCTTCAAGTATCTTGGTGAAGAATCATACTCCCCATTTTGGTTTACAACTACTCATAGTGTGTTTTTGGTGTGTGCTTGGGTTTAGTGAGTTGATCTATGGACTCTTTTGGATTAGATGGCTGTATAATTCCATCCTCGATGTAATAAAATATCTGATATTCTCTAATAATAAAAAAAACCAGCTCTGTTATGCATAAATTCCTTTTGTATTTTTATGTTTATGAACTTATGCTCAATGTGTACCAATTATGACTAGTTTTCGTAATTCACTTTAAAAAGTGTCTTCGGCTTATCCATTTGCAAATATGAAGCCATATTTGGAAACTAGATAGAAAATTGGTTTGGTCCCCACCTTAAGATAGAAATTTTGGGAGGATATGCTAGTGTTTAAGTTGAGTTGGAGACAAGGTAACTACGTAGTCCCGAATTGGGAAATCTCACTCCCCGGGATCCAATCGGCCAAATCGACCTCTGAATTTTTTTGCAGACATTTTTACTACAGTACATGTCATAAAAAAGACCAAGTACCTGTTCCAGAAACCTTACCTAAGTTCCATAGCCTCCTACCTTCCCGAAAGTCAATTCCTAGTGTCTTCTCTTTGACACGAGGGATTTACTAGAAGGAAATATAATATCACGTTCATTCATATTGCGGTATTAAATATTCATGAAAACCTAAAAATTATATTGCTTATATATTAAGTGGAAAAGGGTTTTTTTATTTAATGTAACAATACAAAAATACTTTGGGGTCTTTTTTATATGGGCGGGATTGACAAATATCCGCCAAATGGAGATGGCGGGATCACGAACGGATGAGAAATTGGGTTGAGGCAAGGCTTGGGCTTAGCAGTACCTAGGGAAATCGCGTCTTGAGGCATGCTTGAGGCCAGGGGTTTCGTGGTGAAGTGGGTTTCCAATCGATCATAGTCGAGAGACAGTGGTCATTGACAACCAATTGTTACCAATATCACTCAGCTAGTTGTTACCAATAGCCTTGGGAGGCTCTAAGCCTCCAGGGCCTGTAATAGGCCCTCGATAGGCCTTGGGGGCTTGAATACCCAACCACTTGTTCCTAATACAGGCCTTGGGAGGTTTAGTCAACCTCCTAGAGCTTGTTACAGGCGCTGGGGGCTTGGATACCTAGCCCACAACAGGCTTAGTCAACGATTGGGGAACTGCAACATGCAATCTAAATGTTCTACTATGTGCATTGGCTCTAGTGACATACAAGAACTGATCTACTATCTCTTCATTAGACCATTAGATGTTGCAAATCATAATGATATATGGTTGAGTAATTGCATTGTGGGTGAAGTAATGTGCATCCACAATATACATCGAAAGAAGCAAGGTGCATTGTAGAATGCATGTGGGGTCATAAGAGGGGTATCATATCAATATACTAGGTAGAAATATAAAGGGGTATAAAAAATGTGAATGAAAAAATTGATACATACAATATCTAGTGAAAATAGGGTTTTTTTAAAATTGGGAATGCATATTGGGAGGGGGTTAAAAAAACGATTTTGGAAGGTATTTTCCAATATTTAGTGAAATTAGGGGTATTGTTTCATATGCCACGAATGAACATGCTATGATAGCGGTTTATTGAGTGAAGCCCCTGTGCTCTTTAATATAGTAGAAAGGATCTATTTTGGATATGCTGGTGTACCCAAGAAGCCTTAGAGTAGACTTCAGCAGTAGCTGATTTCGAAACATAAATGGTCCCAATACATTGTGAAAAGGATCCTTGAACTAGTGTTGCCACTGTTTTCCTTCATTACATTAGTGTCTTCTTTGTCCCATTGATTTAGTGTTCCTATTCCTTTGTTGTACTTGGATTAGGTACATCACATTGGTATCAGAGCTTTGCTACTTTGGCTGAGTTTTGATTTTTTGTGACCGGGTTCCAGTTTGGGTACATCATAGATTGCGGCCTCCTAGGGGAGACTACAGCCGAGAAGAGAAACATTAAGAGGATCCAATGCCTCCAAAATCTGTGAGTATTGAGCCCTAAATTGTTCCTCATTCAAGAAAATAATTCTTCATTCAAGCAAATCATTGGAATGCATCGTCTATTAAGAATTTCTGCATTTATGTGCCTTTCAGTGGGAAAATAAACTTGAAGTAAAATCATTTGAGTTTGAAGCTGATAAACAAAGACATTTGAGGATAAATTGAGAACCCCTAGAGCTAAGAAAATTGCTAATGGGTAATGGGTAAATCGACCCTCTTAATATCTACAACGAATTGATTGTGAGAAACAATCGTGCATTTCAATGGGAATATAATCTTGAAGTAAAATCGCTTGAGTTCCAAATTGATAAACAAATACCTTGGAGGATAAATCATGAACTCCTAGAGCCGAGATGACTGCTAGAACCCCTGTGTGAAAATGCTTGGTAGAATATAAAATCATTAATGCCCGAAACTGACAGAATGAAGACCCTCGAGGGAAAATTGTGAACATTCTAAATCAAGAACAACCTCAAAACCCTTAGTGTGATTTCAATTTTTTAGAGATTAATTTGTTTTAACTATGCAACGAGAATGAAAGCAAATCGATGATATTTAAGAAGTGATGGCTAGGAAATAGAGATGCCCCATATGCAAAACCTTGAATTTAAATGAGAAATCAACCCTCTAGCAACTTCATTTAGGAGAACAAAAACATTTTTACAGTGAACATGGTGCTCAAACCAAATCGGGATAGTTTCAAGATTGACATCTAGGGTAAAAATGACTCCCACAAAACATAATGAAAATTTTCCCTAGATGGAATCGACCTCTTCATAGGAAATGTGATTGTTATAAAAGAATTTTTTATCTTATTGTTTATTTATTTGACTGACAATTGGATGCGAGATATTTTCAAATAATTTTCATGCACATACTTGGATCCTAAATAGGTGGATGAGTTTGTCCCCTTTTCTATAGTTCCAAATGGAGTTCGATCTCTCCTCAAGCCAAGTCACACTTCAAAACCCCGGTGAGATTTTACCTGTAAATTCAACAAGCAAATAATCAAAGGGTGTTCACAATACCTAATATTTTAACTTATGATTTGCAAAATAAAAATATTGAGCAAAGAGACAAGAGATATCTAGTTAACAAAATGATGGCCAGAGAAAATGCGCTTTGCATTCATGGAGAAAACCCATGCCGGAGAGAAAGTCACCCAACTGGTGAAGTCACCCTCTTTTTCCCTGCCAATTAGATATCACCACAAAAAAATCAAATTTTCTAGAGGAGAAATAAAATCCAATGGAAAAGGAATCCACTCCAACATAGCAATAACATTCCCATTACAATGCAACATGTAATATGAACTCTACATTTCAAATATGTAAAAACAACACTTCTACCTTTGTATAGAATTGACACACTTTCTTGCAGAGAACCATCATTTGTGCACAAAAGTTTGTAGTGATATCCATATGACACATATATGGGTCGTAGTGGCAAATTTGAGTGGAAAATTTTAGGACATAATTTTTTTTAGGAAATGTGGAAGTGATAGGAGCATTGCTTTCATTAGGTTATTCATTAACACATTGCAAGTTTAAGGACATCATAAGTATGACCTTATGCCAAGGCCCGATGTAGGAAATCAAATTCCAAAAGCCTCTCCAAAGTAGAAATACAAATCTCAAATTGCTGTATAGAAAAAACCCAGATAATTCAGCCCAAAAGATTACTAAGAAAGGTAATGCATTGGTAAATAAAATTGTAGAAAAGATATTTGAAGCTCAAAATAACCTCTAAAACATAAACCTATGAACCTATTATATTATAACCATAAACCTAGTGGTGTCACATACTAGATTGGTTTTTGTGCATACTCTAGTTTTGTGCATTGTAGATTGAAAATGCTCTTTCGTGTATAGAACAAGATCTGCGCATATTTCCTACTAGCACATCATAAGTCAAGAAAAAAATATACAGATCCATAATGAATCAAATTCCATCGGAGTCGTACATTATGAATAATATTCCTTATGACCTTTATGTTGATTCATAAAATCTTCTGGTTGTTCTTACTAACCAAGGTGAATGGGATAAAAAATGCAACATAATTGCAACCATGATCCTAAATGAATGATGCACGAGCACATTGATAATTCGTGTTATGTCCGGTCCACAAATAAAATGTGTATACGCCTCCTTAGCACCTACTTTCCTTTGAACTATGATTGGCATACTGAGATCGAAAAAGAATTGATCGTGGCTAAGAAAACTATGGGAGACCCATGGACTCATTTCAGCCCGACCACTAGTTAGCCACAATTAGAAGTGGCGCAACCATCCATTATTGTAAAGGATTTTGACGATGCACTCATTATTCATATGCCAAAGCATGAAGAATATGATAGGCCATGAGGGTGCCTCTCTGGGGAAGATGATTTTGTATGCTTTAATGATGATGAATATGAGTGTAAAAAACAACTTTGAATGCAAATTATAAAGTACATGTTTTACTTGTTTTGTGCATGTCAAATGTTGTGTACAACACATTTTTATATTGAGCACAATGGATATGATATTGAGGTGTCAGTTGTTTATTTATGTTTTATGCTTATGTATGATTGTAAGTCCATGTATGAATTAGTACTTTCAAGAAAAAACAAAATATTTTATGGATAAGGTTCACATTGTCCTCTCATATTGAATGCATAAGGTTCAACATTGTGCATAAGATACTTGTATGCCATATGTAGAGTTGAAAATATTATTATGCTTTAAAGGGTTCATTTTGTGCCATCGCATTTTCATGTTATACTACCCTTTTAACATCTTCCATCTCTTTATGTTAGCATAATCTTGGATGCAATTATATGATTCCAAGTTTGAAGTCCACAATAACTTTACTTTTCATACCCTAGCACTTGTTGTTTGCTTCAATAGAAATTACATTAATTTATTGTTCACATATGAGTTGTCTTGCTACCAACTTTGCATCTTGTATACAAACTGTATATTGCAATATATATATTCTAGTTTTTGCACTATGTTATAATGGGTTACAAAAATGCTATTATCCAATGTCATATTCCAACTCACAAAGTATTTTCTATTTTGATTGCTAGTTGCACTTCTAAATGGGATTTTTTTAATGGTAGCACACTTTGATTGTATCTCACTAGGTTCACGACCACTACCCAGGATAAGCATCATTTATTATTCAATGAAGAGAAGTCTCGTGACATATAAATGGAGAAGAAGTGTTTCATTTTTTACGAATGGTATTTCTAGCATTTTACTTCCCATAACATTCGAAAATTGGAGAAGAAGGCCTTCTTTTGGCTCAACATTGATTGGAATAGCCCTAAAACCATTGTGTTATGTTGATCATGGTTGTTTGTTAGAATATGCACCCTTTGAATTCCATTATGGTAAGCCCTAAATTGTGGGCCATTCCCCCCTAAATTGGGTGCTTTACATTATTATTTTTATATTATTGATGTCAGCTTGAGTCAATTAGTGGTAATTGTACCTCTTTGTCTCCTATATATATACCAAGGAGACCTTTACATTTGAATCATCTCGTCTTATTTTTTCTTGTGTACTTAGTACATTGTATAAGGAGGTTTCCCCCTCGAGGAGGATTTCTATTCATCTCTTTTCTTCATTATTAAGGTATGGATTACTCTTTCTTGTCTATTTATGTTTTTTGGGGATATTTGTTGCATATCTTTTGGTATTAGAGCTTGGACACTTCCAAAACAAGCTATCGTGGAATTTTAGCTATAATATTTTTTCTAAGACATTTCAAACAACAAATATCATAGGTGAAGTAGAATACAAACCGATCTATTTGTGGTACAAGTTTTAGATCTTGACTCATTAGATATTTGGATTTACACCCTGTGGAAGTTAGGTTTTTTACTAGTCCAAAAACTAGTCCCAAACAAGTGTTTTGGGAAAAACAGTTATATTTGGAGAATGCGTGATCCAAATTTAGTAAGACCTTTTGCATAAAAAAAATATGTACTAGAGTATCTGTGGTAGCAATTTCAAAATCAGAACAAAAAATTGGACATGTGGCAGGTCGTACATTTTCACTCTTCTAAAAGGGCTAAAAATAACAAGTGTTGGGAAAATTATCATAAGTATTTATTGGCACATCCAAATTAGGTCATACTTATGGCATTGAAGAGAAGACATATTAGGATACTGCATCAAAAATTTTCAAACTCGGAGGGGCCAAAATTTCAGAGTTACCTCAGTTGGAAGTTCAACCAACAAATCAATCTCCAAATCAAGGTTTGAAAAGGCTACACCATTTTAAACTTGAAAAACTTTTAGCAGAAGGATATATTTTGGGTGATCTCAAAGGGGTGATAAATATTGTAGATATAGTATTTTATTTGTTCTGCATGGCACCAAAAGCTAGTGGAAAAATTCACACTCCAATCAAACCACCAGAGGAATCATCCTTGACCTTTGATGAAAGTGAAGACCTATCTTTTCGAGTGTCCAAGTTGGAAGATATGGTTAAAGGGACTATGAGAACAATTGATTTAGTTAATTTATAGAATAATATGGATGGAAGGATGGTACATATGGAGAGTAATATGATGGGACATATGGATACTAAGATGGAGGAAAGGATGGGACATATGGATACTAAGATGGATGAAAATATGGAAAGGATTGCTAAGCTCATACAAAATCCAAAGGAAAAAAACCCTAAAGGTGAAGATGTGTCTTAGGGTACTCTAGAAAATAAAGATAGTGTCCATGTTGATTTACCTTCCATTAATAAGCATACTCTAATAGGATTTTATTCTAATAGTGGAAGTAATCAGGGATGGTCCCCAAGGGGTATCCAAATCCCCAAGGTTGACATGAAGAAGTTTGATGGAAAGGACCTCATAACATGGACATTCCATATGGATCAATTATTTGATATAGACTAGGTTCCAAATCTACTAAAGGTAACTATTGCATCTTTATATTTAGAACCCGAGCATTTTGTGTGGTACCGATGGATTTGTGAACACAAAAATAACTCTATCATCTCTTGGTCCATTTTTACAGAATAATTGATATCATATCATGATGATTTTAAGAGAAAATCCTTCTTTACCCAATTGATAAATCTAAGGAAAAAGGGTTGAGTAATCAAACACATTCAACAATTTCAAAAGAATAGTCTCAAAGTGGAGGGCATACCTGATGATTAATTGTTGGATCTCTTTATTGGAATGTTGAAGGATAACATTCAACATGAGGTTCATCTCTTTGAACCAAAATCCTTAGAGAAGGATTTCATGTTGGAAAGGAAGGTTGAAAGAATTTTATTTTGAGTGGAGTGTTCAGAGACCAAACCTGTTTATACCACCCATGCAAAGGGGGGGTGATAGACAAGAATAGAGATTCATAATCCATATGAGCCGTTACCACCCCAGACTTAGTATTCCATGACCACACCACTTTGTCAGGTTCCTCACACAGTTGCAGGTGAATTCTTTTGAGACACAAAATATACTCAGTCCATTCCGCCCCCAGCAGACCATTGATACCCAGCTAGTTTGCCGAGATCCAAGAATGATGACTTCTTCTCAATGGATTGCAAGTCACAATCTAGTTCAATGTATAATAACCCTTGGATCTCAAAAATAACTTGAGTTCCATAGAGAGAGAGAGAAATCTGTAGGACCCCCCAGAATTGGATCCTCTCCCAGGCGAATCTGGCGACCATTCCCCAGGACCCAGGATAGCCAAGAAGCGATAGTCTTATATGAACCAAGTATGCCCTTCAGATATTAGAGACCCCTCTAGTTCCATGAAGTCCATTCCGAAACCATTGAATCACCGAACACTTCTTGAGATATTTGGCTTTTATGATCACACTCGACAGAGAATCGAAAAATAAGGCCCGCCAGAGGCTTTTTGCTTTTAATGATTTCCCAAATAAAGTCATATTCTTAATATTCCATCCACCTAAATGGAACGTTTGAGCCAATTTTTGCCATCCCACTAGATGAAAATGCCACTTATAATCCCCACCCCCCCAAATGAAATTGAAGATGCGTTTACAGATTCCCACCACAATGGAAATAGGAACATTGCACAATGAGAGCCAATACACCGCTAAATTCTGCAATACAGATTTTGCAAGTGTAAGACGACCACCCAGGGATAACCATCTCCAGCACCAGTGAGCAATCCTTTTATCGAATCTCTTTAATAACCACCACCAATCCTACATTTGACAATTATTTGGCTTGAGAAAGAAACCAAGGTAGTTGGTACCCTCTTCTAATGGTTGGACATTGAAAGGAAACATGATTCCAATCTGTTTAAAAAAATCCACATCCACTTTTGAGAAAAGAAGAACATATTTTTCCTTACTAATGAGCATACCAGAAGCTTTACAGAATATGTCCAGAATCCAATTTAAATGAGACCACTCCGAGAGCGATCCACCACCATATGACGACACATCGTCCACAAATAAGGTATTGATCACCACTGAATGTGGTGCAACTTTAATTCCCTGTAATTTATGTTCTCTCCTCGCTTTGTGGATAATCCTACGGAATCCCTCAATAACCAACAGAAATAACATGGGGGAAAGAGGGCACCCCTGTCTCAAACCCCTCGTGCTTTTAAAGAAATTGGTGGGAACACCATTTATGATAACAGCAAAATTAACCCATGATACACAAGCAATAATCCACTTACTGACCACTCAAGGGAGGCCAATCTGGGTTAGTATTAGTCTTAAAAAAGTCCAGTCCACTCGATCATATGCCTTCACCAGATCCAATTTTAAAAGGATCGCTTCTAACTGCTTAGATTTGATAGAGTGAAAATCCTCATGAGCCACCCCAACCGCATCCAAAATTTACCGGTCATGTAAAAACCCAAATTGTTCCTTAGAAATATATTTTGATAAACCAGGCTTCAATCTCACGACAATGGTTTTGGCTATGACTTTGTAGATTAGGTTGCAAAGAGAGATAGGATGAAAGTCATTGAAACCCTCAGGATGTGAGCACTTAGGAATAAGTGTCAAAAAAGTAGAATTAATCGCACCAGAGACAGATCCAGCCAACCTGGATTCCTCCACCGCATTCAGAATATCTTACCCCATGATATCAAAAAAAGAGATAAACAGTTCTACAGACCAACCATCCGGTCTCGAGCTTTGTTCCTTGGAGAATCCCTTAAGGATATTATCTAATTCAATCAAAGTAACCGAGGAAAATATTCCATCCCCCTCCTCCTCAGTAAATAGCCTAGGATATTCCTTTATAACTTTGAACTGCTCAAGAAGAGTCATTGTTTTCGGGTCCTTAAAAATATTACGAAAATGTTGAACAACTTCAGTATGTAAATATTTAACAGAGGATATCTTTTCCCCACCACTATCATTGAGTTCCCAAATAGCACTCTGATTTCTCTTGGATTCCGCAAATTTATGGAAAAATTTAGTGTTGTTATCCCCTGCCTGAATCCATAGAGCCCGACTTTTTGAATGCCATGTATCCTCCTCAAACCTCAGAAAATCCTGTTTTTTCTTCTCCAGATCAATCAATATGATAGAATCGGGACCATGGATGGAAGATAGAATATTAGCTGAAAGGATGGCTTCAATATCCCCCTCAACCTGAGAGATTTCCTGCAGCATTAACATCTTTTTTCTTTTTTCCCATCGGATGGTAAACGATTTAAGACATTTTAATTTTTTAACCAAGCAATCCATTGCAGACACCCCTGCCTCCACAATTAGGTTAAACCAAAAAGAAATAGCTTCCTCTCTAAAATCTGGATCTTTTAACCAAGTTGAATTGAATTTAAAAGGATAACTGACCTTTTTATCCATAAACTCGAACTGGAGCAGAATTGGAAGATGATCACTAATAGGAATTTGTTGAATCCATTATCTAAATCGAGTGAAAACTGATAAGAGATTTTCGGCAATGAGTAGTGATCCAATCTCTTGGAGATAAAATCATCTCCATCCCTACCATTCTTCCAAGTAGGTGACAGAGGGGCCGATTCAATATCAATCAAGTGCTTGGAAGAGAACATATTCTGAAACAAAGGCCCCAATGGGTCAATTTTTGCATGTTTGCCCCACACTTCACCAACCGACCACGTAAAGTTGAAATCCCCTGTTAGGATTAAATTCTCCAGATTGAGCAATTTATCAGCACAAACCAAATCCCAAAAAGCCTATCTATTTGAATAGGGCCCATAAACGTTAATGAAATTTAGTTCTCGATCGAGACCAACTAACCTTCCTGTGAGAAGGATCCTAACTTGTGACAAAAATGGCCTTAAATCTAGCACTTGAGGATCCCAAGCCGATAGTAGGCCCCTCGACAGACCTTCCGCACTAATGGCACACACTTTCCAAAAAGGTTTAATTTTGGTAAAGAAAACCCGAGCTTTCTCCTCAAAGACCATCGTTTCTTGAAGCATCACTAAATCAAGCTTGTTTAACAGAAGAATACGTTGAAGGGCTAGTTTTTTAGGTATCCCCCCCACTCCCCGAATGTTTAGAGAAAGGAAAATCATTTTTTCACCCTAGCAAGGGCTTTAATATCTCTAAGTTCCCTAGCATCAGATGAAGGAGAATCATGACTATTACCCAAAGAGTCATCCGACTTACATAACGAAGCATCCTTTTTTGTACCCTTTTAGGCGCTTCTCGTTTTTATAGGAGAGAGCTCTAAATCCATACCACCCTCCCTAGCCCCGTGACAAGCCTTGTTTTTTAAGCAACTGGTCCCAAACGACCTAGCAGTATTACCCACCTCCGGCTTAAACTCACACTTTTTATGGAAAATAGGGATAGGTTTTTTTTAACAATCTCCGAAAAAGAGGGTACATGGATACATCGCAGCTGATCCAATGGAGTATGCTCAAAATCCGGGGAGGATTCAAGTGCCAAAGTTTGCGCACCAAGAGAGGGCTCACCAGGATTCAAAGGAGTATCCACTTCAACATAATCCATACCCAGACACCCCAAATAGGTGGGTTCAACATCTGAGGAGATCTGAATAGTCTCATTTCGAGACTAAAAATATGATCCAATACCATCACTTGACATTTTATCTCTAGGAGAAGACCCCTCCGAGCTTATAGGATTTTCCAGATCAGGCATTGTAGAGGAAGGAGGAACATTCTCATTTACTTGACGATCCAAATCAGCTTTTTTTATTTCAAGCGAAATAATAAATTCTTTCTCTAATTCATTCAATCTGTAAAGAGGTTCCCACCCATTTAATATCACCTATTATATTTTCACAATTTTGATTTTTATCACCACCCAACATATGAAGAGAGAATACTCCACTCAAACACATGATATGACACTCTTAATCTATCAAATCTAGACTTGGATGTAGTTTTTTTTCAATAAGAAAAAATATATATATACTTTATTGATGAAAGTATAATAAACATTATAGAAAATTCAAACCATATAATTCCATATAAGCATTGATCCAAAAGAGCCCGCAAAACAACTGAAGCAACTATGACAAGATGCAACAATGAGATATAACCAACATCTAATATAAATAGAGAAGCAGATATAATGAAGCACCAAATATAAAAAACAAACTTGGATGCAGTTATGGAAGGTAATAGTTACGATACAACATTAACATTATAAACTAGCAACTGTCCCCAAAGGTGCAAAGGAACATAAACAACAAACAAAAAGTGCTAAGCAAGTGTGCCCATTACCTTTTAAATGAAAGTGTTTGGCAAGCATGGACGACGTGCCCATTAAAAACCAAGCTTGAACTCATAACCATGTATTGTGTGACTTTTAACACCCGAGAAAACTTAGGCTATGCAACAAACATAAAAACATAAAAACATAAAAATATTATCTTAATTAAATTGAACCTATACTTGCAATGTAAAAATCATATACATCATGGTTCTACTTGTCCTTTAAGAGAGTGAAACATGGCTTTTAAGAGAACCAAACATGAAGTTGCTGAATGTTGAAGGATTTAAACAAATACTATGGACATGCAAATGAATATCATATGTACAATGAAATATTGCAAAGTAACTTTGATGAGTATAACAAGAGAGTACATGTATTTTTCATATATACAATATCATCTATGGCATCACAACATTTAAGATCCAACTTTGAAGGTAGATGTTTATTTCATTGTAGCCGATCTTGTCTTAGCAATGTCAATGTGTCTCTTTCATGGATATGAATAATGTGTTTTAGAAGTTCCTTTACTTTAGAAAGCAACTCAACAGTTGGTTGCATGTGATAAAAAGGAATAGTGGGAGATGGTAAAAATCCAGTTGATATGGTTGCATACATGATAAAAAGGAATAGTGGGAGATGGTAAAAATCTAGTTGATATGTCCCATATAGCTTCTTATTGTTCTTGTATATGTTGACAATTGTGGTACAACACGGAAAGATATTACATTTCCATCTCTATTGATTAAAAGAAATAAATGGAAAACAACACTATTAAATTATTTTCATGTCAAAAGTAGAACTAAGAATATATAATGATGCTCTATAAGTCATTTAATGGTGTAAATAATGTTATGGTAATAGACAAAAAAATATAGCATGTGTTGGCTCCTTCATTTTTGAAGAGGACTAAAAAAGGCTAAAGAAGAGATGACCAAGAAAGGAAGTTGCAGAAAGAAAGCGAAAGTTGCGGAAAAGAGCTGATGGCCAAAACAAATTTTGGGCCAGCTTTGGACTTGCTCCGCAAGTTTAAAAGGAAGCAGAGGATAGGAGAAGAGAAGAGAGCATGAGGAGCGGGGTCCATCATCATCATGAAAAAACATCTTGTAATATTTATAATATTCAATTGTTTCATATGTATAATATAATATTTAATTTTGTTCATTTCCATCCCGTAAAGGTCATCGACGCATTAATGAGCCTCTTGCATAAGGAATGAAACGATAGGCTTCCCTACTATGAGCACCTACAAGTTGCCCATTTGTTTGATAAAATGCATATCATGAAGAACGTTACATAAACATTGTGGAGAATCTTAGATGGAAGGAGTAACAAAGATACAAATGACAAAGTTTGTAGTGACATTAAGGAATCTAATCATGTAATGAAAAATTTGATTCATTATTCCAATGATCGACAACTAGACAATATTCCATGATTATTTACAAAGCAGGAAAGCAATGTTGTAAAAGACATCATAAAAAAAAAAAAATTCCCACTGGTTTTTCTTTGAACATATATATTGTCTTAATGAAGAAAGGAGAATTTGGTGGAGTAAAAACTCACAATTGGCATACATTTATAAAGGTAAACTAGTACTGTAATAATCTTCCATGTTTTTTTCTAGAATTTGTTTGTTGTATTGAATTTATGAATATAATAATGATTATTTGTCCTTCTATGTTTTAGTTTGTTCTATTTCATTATCACCCAGATAGCTTCGAGAACAACATAAAACAAGTTATATATGATTTTGGTAAGTACATGAGATAAGCTCTCACAATTTATAATAGAAAGGTTAACTACATGACAACTATCCATAATCTGATTTACATGCCTGTTATACATATATGTATTATTGTATTCAATATTCCAGGATATTTAAGTTGTGTTAACTTGTTTAGGTGATTGTCATCCAAAAATGTCCATAAAAAAGATAAAGGTATTGGAAAAGAGAAATTCCTCCGCTAATGTGTGAATTGCAAAAGTATCTTCATCTGGTCGTTTTCAATGCACAAGGACACTACATCATACACCTAGTTGAGGAGATTGAAATATGTGGACCTATACACACAAGGCCAATGTGGATGGTGGAGAGGCACTTGAAGGCATTGAAAGATTTTGCTAGACAAAGATCACGTCTCAACGGTTCTATGGTTGAAGGTTATATGGTATCTCAATCCATGGTGTACATTAGTGAGTATCTTCCTAAAATAGTATCACCACATATTACTGTGCCTCACATTTGGGATGTTGATTCCAAGAAAAAATATGGAGAGGAGTTTTTGTTGGAAAACGGTAGAATTAGGAAAGTCAAAGGTAATGAAACAATAGATCATATCAACTTATATAATAGTGTATATTATATTCTTTCAATTTCCTACTTCTTTAACCTTATAAATTTTATTCTTCCTTCATTTATTAAGCTTTACTATGAGTACCTAATTATTCAATTGTTTTTTGTCACACAACCACTCGAGAGTGGGAGGCACTGTATTTATACATTGTAAATAGTCTTGACTAGATGAAGGCATGGATAGAACGATGTAACGAAGTATATGGAAAATTATCATGGGATATAGTGGTGTATTTGATTAAAAGATCTCATCAATCTAGATCATATGTCAATCTTATGCAAAGGGAAATTAATTTAGCAAATGGTACAAATAATAGACAGGTGGCCATAATTAGCCAAATTTTTTGTTCTATATATTAGATGTGCTAGAATTATTTGTTTCTCATAAGCAACTGCTAATCTAAATATGTTTATTAATTGCCAATATTGCACTATGAACACACACACACACACACACACACACACACACACACACACACACACACACACACACACACACACACACACACACACATATATATTGTTGCAAGTGAAACACTACAAGGCTATTTTGTGCAATGGCTGAAAATTTCGATTCAAGTAGTTGGATGATAAGAAGAACAATTTTGATTGTGGAATAACTGCAATATTTTTGGTTACTGAGGTTTCCTCTAGCACTGATAGGTGCCTGGAAGTATCTAAAAATAGATATTATGGCTACCTAAAATATATACTGATGTTAGACTTTGAATCCTTCAAAGTAGTTCTCTTTGAGGTTGGTTGGTACATGTTACAGATGAATGAACTTGATCCTGATCGTACTATTATTGAGCATGCTAATGGATTTTCCATGATTAATACAAGGCTATTTGAATTGGTTATGGAGTCTTATGTCCTTCCAAGTCAGTGTGAGCAAGTGTTTTATTCACAGCTTCCAAATAAAGCAGGTTGCTCATATGTAGTTAGGTATGATCCGAGTGGAATTCCTACAAAATATATTGCACCATAAGAAGTTGATAATGAAGAATATCAAGAAGATGATGTAGAGGATCAGGTACCTGTGTCAAACCAAGAAGCACTTGAAGAAGACATTGAAGGCGATGCAAATCAGGAGCAGGTACTAGATGTCACAGATGAAGAATTTGAAGATGAGGAAGACCATGAATAGTTAGATGTGTTCGACGAAAAGGTTGAAGAATAAGATGTTGTTTCGAGCAATCCTTTCATCGGTTCGGATCTTGATGATCCAGATTTTGATTCTAACGAAGAACTAGAATATTAATGAATATATATGTCTTGAAATGACCTATGAGGTACTTTTTCAAGTTCATTGCATCAATTTATGTGATATGCAACCATTATTTGCATAGTTCAACATTGGTCCAATATTACATGACCACATATGGGATCTCATGGAATTGGTGGCCACATTGGCTAGTTAGACATGGTTAGACTAGGTACATGCCTTGATGATATGAGAGGGTTTCAATACCCAAGGACATCATCATCATCATCATGTCCATGGGGATGGTGATGATGCTATTGATGATGTTGTTGTTTCTAATGACAACAATGAAGATGATAATGATTATCACCTCGATGATGACGATGATGTCATCACCACTTACATCATCATCGTTAACGATGGTGTGATCGTCATTATCACAAACATCATCATTAATTTTTAAATTTAATAATTTTAATAATTTTTAGTTAAATCTTATTTAAATTTTAAATTAAAATATATTTTTCATTATATGTATATATATTGAAAAAATACATAAATAAATATTTTTATATATGTAAAATTACACATGCACATAAATAAATAAATAATAAACAAATAAAATAAGGAATAAATAAAACTAAAAAAATAAACCAATAAAAAACAAATGAGCCAAAGAGAACATACCTTTGAGCCCTCCTGTGCTCGAGCAAAGAAACCAGTGAGTAAAACATACCTTTGATCACTCTTACGTTCGAACAGAGCAACTAACTCTCGCGTTCGAACATAGCAACTAGTGGGAGACTAAGCAGAGAAATCCGGAGAGAAACTAGTGGGAGACTAGAGGAGTTGGATTGCGGTCGAATGGAGGAGACTGAGCAGAGAAACCTGCGGGAGAGAGGACTTGGATTGTGTCATGTCCCCATATTTTTCATGGTTAAAAATTGCCTAAGTCACCTTAGAAAATTTATTAAAAATGATTAATGGTGAAAAATAAGGGGGAAATGCCTAAGTATGGTTCCTAAGTAGTGTGAAAATGGATATTCTTGTTGCAGTTTCATTATGAGTTAAGTAAGTGGATATGGGCCACAAAAATAATTATTTTCCCCAAAAATAGTATTTGGCACATCCAGTTTGAATTGGCAAGTAATATTGGGTCAAAGGCAAAGTTTTGTCCACAGAACACTAGTTGAGTTGGTCCAATGTGTGAACATGGACATGGTGGCACTAAGGATGCTTATCCCATATATTAAATGAATTTACTAAGTCAAATAGGTGCCTAGGATGGTTTTTGGACCAAATGGGATGCTTATTCAATGTATTTGGTTATTTCCTTAAAACAGGGAAATGGTCAAGGAGTTTAGAGGGTGCACTTATGGAGGTAGTGGAACAATTATGGGCCATTAATAACTCATTGCATGGTTTTGGATGAACCATGGTATTTGTCCCTAGTTTTATCTAAGTGGGGGCAAGCTAGTCAAGTCTCTATTTTTATTCATTCCATGGTATTTGCAAGTGGTTTTGGGGTTTATATGAATCTATATAAGAAACAACAAGCACACTTCTAAAGGTTGGCCAATATTTGTATTGTTTTGTATTGAGAGTTTTTGTGAGCAAATTTTGGTGCTTGGGAGATGTGCCCCTTGCAAACAGTAGGGAGATGTGCTCCTCTGTAATTTGGTTGAGGAGTTGAGCACCTAGATCCATTCATAGATATTACTGTAGGTTTTCTACAGGTTGTGACAATATTCAAGTAGCTTGGTGGAGAATCATACTCCCCATTTTGGTTTACAACTACTCAAAATGTGTTTTTGGTGTGTCCTTGGGTTTAATGAGTTGATATATGGAATATTTTGGTTCATATGGATGTATCATGACATTCTTGATGTAATAAACTCTCTGATATTCTCTGAAATAAAAGAAACCATTTATGTTCTGCAGAAATTCCTTTTGTATTTTTATGTTTATGAACCTATGCTCAATGTGAGCCAATTATGACCAATTTTCGTAATTCACTTTAAAAAGTGTCTTCTGCTTATCCATTTGAAAATATGAAGCCATATTTGGAAACTATATAGAAAATTGGTTTGGTCCCCACTTTCAAATAGAAATTTTGGGAGGATATACTAGTGTTTGAGCCGAGATGGAAACAAGGTAACTACGTAGTCCCGAATTGGGAAATATCACTCTCGGGGATGCAATCGGCCAAATTGATCGCTGCAATTTTTTGCAGACATTTTTACTGCAGTACCTATTATAAATGAGAACATAGACCTATTCCAGAACCCTCCCTTGAGTTCTAGAGCCTTCTACCTGCCCGTAAGTCAATTCCTAGTGTCTCTCTCTTTGATCTAGTAGAAAGGATCTAGTTTTCATATGTTGGTGTACCCAAGAAGCCTTGGAGTAGAATTAAAAATTAGCTTATTTCGAAACATAAATGGTCCTAGTACATTGTGCAAAGGATCCTTGAACTAATGTAGCCATTGTTTTCCTTCATTACATTAGTGTCTTCCTTATCCCATTGAGTTAGTGTACCTATTCATTTGTTGTACTTGGATTAGGTACATCACAGTGGTATCGAAGCTTAGCTACTTTGGATGAGTTTCGATTTTGTGTGCCCGGATTCCCGTTTGGGTACATCATATATTGCGGCCGCCGAGGGGAGACTACAACTGAGCAAAGAAACACTAAGAGGAGCCAATGCCTCCAAAATCTGTGAGTACTAAGCCCTAAATCGTTCCTCATTCAAGAAAATCGTTCTTCATTCAAGCAAATCATTGGAATGCATCGTCTATTAATAATTTCTACATTTATGTGCCTTTCAGTGGGAAAATAAACTTGAAGTAAAATCATTTGAGTTTGAAGCTGATAAACAAATACCTTTGAGGATAAATCGTGAACCCTTACAGCTAAGCAATTTCTAATGGGTAATGGTTAAATTGACCCTCTTAATCTCTACAACGAATTGATTGTGAGAGACAATCGTGCCTTTCAATGGGCAAATAATCTTGAAGTAAAATTGCCTGAGTTCCAATTGACAAACAAAGACCTTGGAGGATAAATCATGAACCCCTAGAGCCAAGATGAGTGTTAGAACCCCTATGTGAAATTTCTTGGGAGAATATAAAATCATTAATTCCCGAAATTGATAGAATGAAGATCCTCAAGGGAAAATTGTGAACATTCTAAATCAAGAATAACCTCAAAAACCTTAGTGCGATTTCAATTTTTGAGAGATTAATTTGTTTTAACTATGCAATGAGCTTGAAAACAAATCGATGGGATTAAGAAGTGACGGATAGGGAAATAGAGATGCCCCATATGCAATACGTTGAATTTAAATGAGAAATCATCCTTCTAGCAACATCATTTAGGAGAACAAATTTTTTTTTACAGTGAACATGGTGCTCAAACCAAATCACGATAGTTTCAAGATTGACACCTAGGGTAAAAATTAATCCCACAAAACAAAATGAAAATTTTCCCTAGATGGAATCGGCCTCTTCATAGGAAATGAGATTTTAATAAAAGAAAATTTTGATCTTTTTGTTTATTTATTTGACTAACAATTGGATGCAAGATATTTTCAAATAATTTTCATGCACATACTTGGATCCCGAATAGGTGGATGAGTTTGTCCCCTTTTCTACAGTTCCAAATGGAGTTTGATCTCTCCTCAAGACAAATCACACTTCAAAACCCAATGAAATTTTACCTGTAATTCAAAAAGCAAATGATCAGAGGGTGTTCACAATACCTAAGATTTTAACTTGAGATTTGCAAAATAAAAATATTGAGCAAAGAGACAAGAGAGATCTACTTAACAAATTGATGGCCAGAGCAAATGTGATTTTCATTCACAGAGAAAACCCTGACGAAGAGAAAGTCGCCCAACTGGTGAAGTCGCCCAACATAGCAATAACATTCCCATTACAAGGCAACCTGTAAGATGAACTCTAGTTTTCAAATATGTAAAAGAAACACTTCTACCTTTGTATAGAATTGACACGCTTTCTTGTAGAGAACCATCCTTGGTGCACATAAGTTTGTACTGGACCCCATATGACACATATATGGGTTGTAGTGGCTAATTTGAGTGGAAATTTTTAGGACATAATATTTTTTAGGAAATGTGGAAGTGATGGGAGCATTGCTTTCATTAGGTTATTCATTAACACATTGAAAGTTTAAGGACATCATAAGTATGACCTTATGCCAAGGCATGATGTAGGAAATCAAATTCCCAAATCCTTTCCAAAGTAGAAATAAAAATCTCAAATTGATGTATAGAAAAAACCTAGATAATTCAACCCAAAAGACTACTGAGAAAGGTAATGCATTGGTAAATAAAATTGTAGAAAATATATTTGAAGCTCAAAATAATCTCTAAACCATAAACCTATAAACCTATTATATTATAACCATAAACCTAGTGGTGTCACATACTAGATTGGTTTTTGTGCATACTCTGGTTTATCTAATCAAGTACATACTCTACTTTTGTGCATTGTAGATTGAAAATGGGGTGAATCCACGAATATCGTTCACCATTTTTGGCGGATAGAATGGAAAAAAATTGTTTTTTGGACCCTCGATCGAGGTATTTTAGAGCCCTCGGTCGAGTTTTTAAAAGCTCGATCAAGGGTTTTAAAAGCTCGATCGAGGGCTCTAAAATACCTCGATCGAGGGTTTTAAAAAACCTCGATCGAGGGTTGAAACAAGACCTCGATCTAGCTTTTCAAAAGCTCGATCTAGCTTTTGAAAAGCTCGATCTAGCTTTGAAAAGCTTGATCTAGCTTTTCAAAAACATAAAAAGGCTCGTTTTAGGCCCTCGATCGAGCAAATAACTTGATTGAGGGTTTTAAAATACCTCGATCGAGGGTTTTAACATACCTCGATCGAGGGTTTAAAAACACCTTGCCAAGAGCCCTTTTCACTGCAGAATGAAAGTTGTGTCTTCCTTCCACATAGATAAACCATGTCATTAAATGCTCATTAATGAACGGACTTGATACCATTGGATTCGTCAACGAATCCTCTATCCAGATATATAAAATTTACGAATTTTTATCTTCATATGTCTTTTGTTTTTAAATTTCTACTAAAACTTGCCCTAAAAAACCCTGCCGACAACTTTGATTGAGCTCAAAGATAAATCCACAACATTCAAAATACACATCCAAAAAATTTGAAAAAATACACAAGCCCTAGATAAACGCGTCCTCTTCAAAAGGGTATTTTTAGTTTTGCAAATTATGTAAACAATCAAAATATTTCGTGCACGAACACATATGTGTGCAAAATGCGACTGAAATATTCATTGGTTAGTTTCGAAAAATAATAATAAATATAATTTTTCGAGAAAAAATAAAAGAAAAATATGTAAGCCCTAGTGCATTCTGTCTAGATCATGTTCACATATTTCATTTTTTAAAATTATTACTTTAAAGTTAAATTATCATGCACGAACACAAACTACTTGTTAATTGCTCTTCAAATTTTTAAGTACACACGATTCATTAAATGAAAATTCGACACGATAAATGACATTGGTATATTTCGAAAAAAATATCATTGGAAAGCCAACATAATTCTCTACATTTAATTTTTCAACCGCATGTCAAAATTCATTTGGCAAATATGAGTTTCGAGGGCTTCAATTTAATACATGGATAAAATTTCCGTTTTTCACCGTCATATTTGGCCAAAAAGAGTTACCCATCTTCATGGAATCACCCAATGCTCTTTCGTGTATTGAACGAGATCTGCACATATTTCCTACTAGCACATCAGAAGTCAAGACAAAAATATGCAGAGCAACCATAATGAATCAAATTCCATCAGAGTCCTACATTATAGATTATCTGCCTTATGACCTTGATGTTGATTCATCACATCTTCTGGTTGTTCTTATTAACCATGGTGAATGGGATAAAAAATGCAACATAATTGCAAACATGATCCTAAATGAATGATGCATGAGCACATTGATAATTCCGAGATATGTCCGGTCCACAAATAAAATGTGTGTAAGCCTCCTTAGCACCAACTTTCCTTTGAACTATGACTTCCATACTGAGATCGGAAGAGAATTGATCGTGGCTAAGACAACTATGGGAGACCCATGGCATCATTTCAGCCCGACCACTAGTTAGCCACAATTAGAAGTGGCGTAGCCATCCATTATTGTAAAGGATTTTGACGATGCACTTATTATTCATATGCCAAAGGATGAAGAATATGATAGGCCATGAGGGTGCCTCTTTGGGGAAGATGATTTTGTATGCTTTAATGATGATGAATATGAGTGTAAAAACCAACTTTGAATGCAAATGATAAAGTACACATTTTACTTGATTTGTGCGTGTCAAATGTTGTGTACAACACATTTTTATACTAAGCACAATGGCTATGATCTTGAGGTGTCATTTTTTTATTTATGTTTTCTGCTTGTGTATGATTGTATGTCCATGTATGAATTTGTAATTTCAAGAAAAAAAAGCATTGCATGGATAAGGTTCACTTTTTCCTCTCATATTGAATGCATAAGGTTCAACATTGTGCATAAGATACTTGTATGCCATATGTAAAGTTGAAAATATTACCATGCTTTAAAGGGTTCAGTTTGTGCCATCACATTTTCATGTTATACTACCCTTTTAACATGTTCCAACTCTTTATGTTAGCATAATCTTGAATGCAATTATATGATTCTAGGTTTGAATTCCACAATAAATTTACATTTCATACCCTTGCACTCTTTGTTTGCTTCAATAGAAATTACTTTAGTTTATTGTTCACATATGAGTTGTCTTGCTACGAACTTTGCATCTTGTATACAAATTGTATATTGCAATATTAATATATATTATGGTTTCTACACTATGTTACAATGGGTTACAAAAATGCTATTATCCCATGTCATATTCTAACTCACAAAATATTTTCTATTTTCATTGTTAGTTGCACTTCTAAATGGGATTTTTGTAATGGTAGCACACTTTGATTGTATCTCATTCAAGGTTCACAACCACTACCCAGGATAATCATCATTTATTATTCGATGAAGAGAAGTCTTGTGACATATAAATGGAGAAGAAGGGTTTCATTTTTTACGAATGGTATTTCTAGCATTTTACTTCACATAACATTCAAAAACTGGAGAAGAAAGCATTCTTTTGGATCAAGAAACATTCAAAAAATGTACAGCTTAAGTGGGCCTAACGGTTAAGAGCATGTGTTTCCTCCTAGGAGGTCACACGTTCAAATCCGGAGGTGGGTAGGGTATGTACACCTCTGTAGACTTTAGTAGTTAAATCGATGTGCAGAGGCGGGTCCCTTGTCCCACAAACAAGGGGGGTCTCATACACCAAATTGGTGTCTCACTTGGCGATGACCTTAAAAATAGATTATTTTTATTATTGTTATTATTATTATTATTAAAAATAAAAAACAAAATGATAAGATATAATTTTTTTTTTATAAAGAAAACAATAATTAATATTTCTTTTGTTGATTGCTTTGAAAAATATTAAAAGAATGCTCTTGTACTTGATCTATCATCTGAGAATTTTAATATTCATCTTGTGTAAGAAAAGTAATTGACTGATTTTCATCAAGGAGCCGAACTTTGGGTCTAATTATTCACCCTCTACATCATCTAACTCATCAATTTCATCATCTACAGTATTTTGCAGTTTTGTAGCGGAGGCTGTATTTTTTGATCTTCAATCTCTCTTCTATCTCTCCATATAAACTGTGGATTGAAAGGTCAACGAAACTAATTAGGATTTACGTTAGGTATTTCTAGAGCATGTTTATTTTGAGCTCTATTGTCAACCTCTAGTTTAGCTATCTTTGAAATTAAGTCTTTAACCATTTTTTCGATTTCTTCTATCTTGTGACCTTGAGACTTTGAGCTAGAAGTTGAAGGTCCAACCTCTTTTTTTTGTTCTCTTTTATCAATTTCCTTATATTGAGGTTTGGTTCTAAGTCTATCAGCTTCCATAAGGTTAGAATCTACTTCCAGTTCAGCTTCTTGCATGTTTGCAAGAGTTGCAGCCCTTCTTTCTCTCAGTAATAGGGGAAAATGTGCATCGAATGCATTGGAAAAAGTAAGTTTGGATGGGGTCTCAGTAGTTTTAATTTTAGCATGGATCTTACTATACATCCTATTAAACCTCTTAGTGAAATCAACCGCAGATTCATCAGGTTTTCTTCTTAGTGCTCCAAATTCAGTGATGTAATACATATAGTCCTTCTTATCTCCCCATTGCTTAAGGAAAACTTCATCTAAGGCTTCAATCCCATTAATGGATATAGAAGGTAGTCCTCTAAACCACTTCCTAACTTATCCATTTAGGCTCTGGACAAAAAACCGCATCCAAACATCTTCACACTCTATATTTTGATTGTCTGCATAACTATAATAAGTTGTAAGGTGTTCTTTAGTAGTAACCTCACCTTCTCCATTGAACCTTGGGATGTATTTCTGATAATCTCCTCTAGGTATATCATGTAAATTTTGTGGTAAGACCAAATGAGCATACCTGGAAGCTACTATAGTATTCATCCTACTTGGAGGTTGGTTAGCCATGACTGATCAAGATTGGGCTTTGACCCATGTAGTAAGAGGTATATAAAGCCCGAGTTAGGATCTAGAGGCTTTAAAAAATCAAATTCTTTAAACTTTTGAAGTTCCTCCCACTACTACAAAATGAGAGATAAATGACAAAAAAAACGACCAAAATCCGCATATAAATGACCACTTTTGATTTGGCGACTACTGGTGGCAAATTAGCGGTCATTGATCATGCGACAAAAAAGTGGTCATATTTAACTTGGTCATTTATAGCTTATCTTGTGGTCATATACTTGGTCCTATATTTGGTCATTAACTTGATTGTATATTTGGTCATTAATTGTCATAATTAATGACCAAATATATTACCACAAGATAAGCTATAAACGAATAAACTAAATATGACCACATGTTTGTTCGTGTGATCAATGACCGCTAATTTTCCACCAGTGGTCGTTTATATGCAGATTTTGATCGTATTTTGGGTCATTTATCTCTATTTTCTTAGTGGTCATTTATCTCTTTTTAATGGTTTCAGAATATATATAGGGAATGGAGGAATCGAACCACCATCCTCCTTCCTATAAGACAAGTGATATTCCATTGAGCTAGTACCTTTAAATAGAATATATTATATAATTTTACATTAGTGATGTAAGACACAAGCATGGTCTCATTCAAAAGTTTATATGGTCACAACAAACGCAAGGTAGCACTCTATTTGACTAAGTATGGAACCTAACTCCAAGAGAAACTCACATGAAAAAATTCATATTGTATATGTTAACATAATGTTTTATTTTTATTTTGGAACAAAGAAAAATAGACTAAAAATCACTCTATCACTCAAGATCAAGAGGTGTATTCAGGGAAATAATCCTACTTGACCCTCCATAGAAGCTAAATTCTAGATCTAAATAAACTTTTAACTAGCTAAAAATGAAATTCATACATAACATGAGAAGGGAAACATACATAAAGAAAAGCAAAATACCATGCATTGGAGTAGGAAAAATGTTAACCCAATATAAAATTGAAGAAAATACAACTAAACCTTCAAATGGAACAACACCTCCACCTAAACACACAACACATATTGCTGAGACTAGTCTTTACCTTGATTGAATTATCTGTTGCAGAACTCATGAGGATAGGCTCATTTACAAAAAAATGAAGAGAACATACTCAAGAATCATGGGCATCTTTCAGTATAGACTGCAACCTTTTATTTTCAATGTTCCTTATACTTGACACCCTAGAGGAACCTCCAGCTATTAAAAGAGGTTGTTCATCTATATAAGAGAGAAATACAAAGTTAGTCATAATTTATATATAAAAATACTTAGTTAGGGAAGAACTTAAACCAACTTAATGTATCACACTTCAAAATCAAACAAAACACATAATAAAAAGTACCCATGAGAAACAAAAGGGCCACAAAACTATATTCAAACTTAAGCTACGAAAAATGTCATGACATTTCCACATTCATACAATTAAAAAAATGTATCTTAAACAGAGAAAGTCCCATTAAAATAACATGAAACAAGAAAGTAACAAATAATCGGCATGAATTAAACGTGCATGAGGAAACTATTGAGTATCAAGAATACCAATAGTTAATATAGACATGTAATATCACTTGTAAAGAAAATACAACACCTATATAGGAAATACAACACCTATATAGGATAAAAACCTAAATGTTGGACATATATTTTACCCAAGGCTGAAGTAATAATAATGAAACAAACTGAAGAGAAAGATTGTGTGTCCACGTGACTCATAAATCTTGGGATTTATTGTATGTTTTATCTCGACATTCAAATTGTGTCCAATGAAACAAATATGGGGTCTTTCAAGGGAGGGTCAATTATTTTATGGTCAAGTCTGCATTGGCAAGTTGCACTTTATCCATTGCATAGCCAATCATCATAGTAGCTAATGAATCTTTTCCTTATTTGGAAAACATTCCAATGGATTTAGTCATTATGATCCTCCCATTTAACTATTTCGAACGTTTTCGAGCACCCTAGACAATTAAAATCCATGCAATGATTAAATATGTGAAAAAGAACAATCATATCAACATTTACAATGACATTGAGAATGCCATTAAAGTCTTGTTCAATTCACAATCTATTTACATGTGTACACATCATCAACAAAGATGGAACTACTATCACAAATGTTGCACCCACTTCTGATGATACTTAAATTCAAAATGGGGGACTATTCATACATAACAAAATAATTGTTCACCCAATTAAATGGGACTTCCTAATGAGAATTTTCTTACAATGTATTTATAACAATACCTCATTATTTTACCCACAACCCACTTATAACATAATAAAGTAAATAAATTACTGACTCATAGTAATTGTTCAATCATCTGTAAACAAAAAAATTGGCAACATGACAAAATACATCCTAGTGACTAGGGCTACCAGACCATGGCAACTAACAATGAATTCATAAACATTTATGCAACCAAAACATCAAGAACTGCATAACCTTAAGAATTTATGAAGGATATAAGGAGATTTAATATTGACAATGAATTAGAGAGAACGCATGAACCATGAAGGATATAAAGATATCTAATATTAACAAACAATGAATTAGAGAGAACGCATGAACCAAACCTGTAGCTTTATTCTTTTGTGCCCGTTCCATCTCAAATTTTATCTCCTTTATCTTCTCTATGATACCCATTGTAGATACCCATTGTGCTTCATCTATCTGGTTATGACTAAGAAGATGACCATTCAAAGATACCAAACCTATAGCTTTATTCTTTTGTGCTTGTTCCATCTCAAATTTTATCGCCTTTATCTTCTCTATGATACCCATTGTAGATACCCATTGTGCTTCATCTATCTGGTTATTACTAAGAAGATGACCATTCAAAGATACCAATGATACCAAAGATATCTATCTGGTTATTACTATGAATCTCTGAAAGTTCGAAAGGAAGAATAGAGCAAGACATTTGTGGCTTTGAAGGAAATCAGAACAACGAGGCCACCAGCAAATCATGCGGTCGGCCATTGGCTTGAGAACCCTATATATCATTTGAAGCCCCCATATCGCCAGTCCTACCCTAGATTGCCTTGGATGCTGGTCAAATCTGCGAGTTTCAGGTGGCTTCAATCTCCCACCACCGCAACCATATGCCAGACACTCTGGATGTCCAGATCTGTCTAGATCAGATGCTTTGGACGCAGAAGAATATTGCTTCAATACCTTCACCGCACATAAGAGGCAAATAAAATCCTTCAGACTGCTTTAATACTCTTTTTCTTTTTCTTTCTTTATTTTTTTAAATTTTTTTTCCTTATTTTATACTTTTATTTATTTATTTCCCTCTTATTATTTATAATATCGTTTTTTAAAATTTATTAATATTAATATATTACATATAATAACTATATTATAAAATATATATATTATATTAAATAGTATATTAACATCAAAACTATATTAACTATATATTATATTAACATATATAATAACTATTTGATATATTAATATATAAACTATTTATAATAACTATTTGATATATTAATATATAAACTATTTATAATAACTATTTGATACATTAATATATAAACTATTTAATGTTAAAGTGAGGAAATAATATTAGAATCATGGCAACTCTTTTTAAAAAAAGAATTTTACAAAAAAGGAGGAATTTTTTTTCTTTTCAAAATGGAGGATATTGGCGATTTTTTGCAGGGGGGAGACTCGAGGGAAACTTTATAACTTTCTGAACTCAGGCGCGAGGAGAAGCATCATGAATGGATGCATATGGAGAATTAATGGAGGTTGTGAAATTGACAATCTTTAGCTAACATGATGACGCAAAATACATGAACTTGTCGAAAATTTAACAGTCTGCCGAGAGGGTCAAACAACGATGGTTTTGTTCAATTAAAATATGAACATGATCGGTATGGCGAGCCAAACATAGGGAAACCAACTTCATGACATGAAAATGAAAAGAGGAAATTAAGACAACAAATTACTATCGAAGACTCGACTCAACCACACTATGATGATGCACATGATGCAACTTGGCAGATCTGTTGAAGGGATAATACAAAAGAAAAAATGGTGAAATAAGATATGGACATGATAAGCACATCGAGATGGATGTGACAGTACAAATGAAATGATCTTGCAAAAACATTCAGTAGGTTTGCCTATGGCGTCATGTTTTGACACTAGCTCGTGTCTCGGAATCCATCTACAATGTTACAATTTGCTAAATTTTAACACTGCAGATAGATTCAGAGACCCCATTCTGTAAAATTTAGTAAATTGTAATTTTTCATTATGTGGCCTGAGATGTGTAGAGTTACACTTCTTGTGTGTCTAGTGTTACAGAGAGGATGCTAAGGAATGAAATGGTTAAAGCTATAGAGATGGCGACAGAAAATGCAGAGACACTATATTTTTACGAGGATGATGATGAAGATCTCAAGTGGATAGGGGCCTACCTAGTCTAGAGGATAGTGATGAATCGCCTTAGATAGGAAGGCTGCAATGCAGCAATTAAAACATGACAACTAAAAATGACCAAATAAATGACCAATTGTTATGTGGTCATTTTTAGTTTAGGTTTGTGGTACTTGCAATATCTCGGCTTGGGATGGTTTTTATTAATGCATATACAACCGATGTATTGAAAATTAATTAGGATACCTTGGGAATGATGTAAAGTTTATAAGAAAATTGCTTCTAATCCAAGAATGTCAGAAGACTACGTATAAGGTTGTTAATGTAAGCAGTGCAAATATGCTTCATGCATTAATGCTGAGCTGTGACACACGAGGGGTCTAGAATTTACTAAATTCTAACACTGCATATGGATTCAGAGACCCCTAACACTACAGATGGATTCTGAAACTCCTAGGGGTCTCTGAATCCATTTGTAGTGTTAGAATTTAGTAAATTGCACAAATTCATTGTCAAAATTGCAATTTTCCATTGTCAAAGTGACACAACTAACAATGACCAAATAAATGACCAATTCATAATCTTAATGTTATTGTTATGTGGTCATTTTTAGTTTAGTTACTTGTTATCTAGTCATATATTTTATCCCATGACCCAATTGGTCATTCCTCTGGTCATTTTTAGTTGGATCACTCAAGTTTGGTCATTTATACCTTGAAAAAACTATGGTGATCAATTTTTTTGGTCGCCTGGTCATTTATATCTCACTTTATACTAGTGTCCTTAAATTCTTTGGATGCTAAGGGATTATTAAAGACCTGGTAGTTATCAATTTCAGTAACAGGATTTGAAACTTGAAATTGGGGTATAAATACAGAAACAATATGTTTTCTTTCTTCTTCCTCTAAAGATGATAAATCAGAAAAATGAACCTTTTGATCTTAATCATCTTGTGTTAAAGAAATTGGAGGATTCTGAGATATGCCTGAAGATTATGAGTTAAGTTTATGTTTGTATTCTCTCAATATTTTTTCTAGATCTCGATGCCTTGGACACAAAGGAGAAGAAGGATTCACTCTGGTCCCAGTATTCTTGGGAGCCACAATTTCAAAAGTAGAATCACCGGGTGAAATATGCAATCAGTATTCGTTGTCTAACCTTTTTTCACCTCAAAAAGTCAAAACTGATAATTTAAAACAACCCAGGGAAGAATATCTTATTTTCTCTGCTCCCCGGCAACGACTCCAAAATATCTTAGTGCTAGAGGATGTTCACCTACTGCAAAGGGAAAATGCCTAGCACATATTGAGTAAGGATTTGGTTTTAATTACTATAGGTAGGTCTAATAGGCCTTATATTCAGATAATTCTCAAAGATTCAAGTTCAAGCAAACTTTTCAAAGTAATATTTTGCAGTTTCAGTAGGTATTCATTCGAGGTTAGAGATAATGCGATCTAAAATCAAGATTAGAAGAAAATAATGATAAAATATATAAATGAGATTTTATTCACTCCATACAATCATTTAAGCTATTCAAAGTTACAGAGACTGTTATAAACTTTAAAACATTTTCAAATGCGAAACTTTATTCCACTGGTAATTGCAATATAGGAAATATTGAAATAAGATCTATAGGACAAAGGAATAAATGCATTGCAAATATGTCTTTGCATTTAAACAAGTATGAATAAACATAAAATTTTAAGGGCACAACACAACTTAACCATCAAACAAATTGAACTCTGAACACAGAATATTGTAGAATAAGATAGCTTGTTTATTAAAATTCTTTGTCTTTACATTAATATACACAACCCCATTCGAACCCCTTCTAACTCTTTTTTTGATTATTTTATAGAACTACAAAACTCTTCAGCGAGAGGAAATAGATCCTGTATCTTTGGACCAAACTATATCCAAACATGAAAGGTCACCAACTGAATACTATTCATAGAATTTACATTTAATGATACATATCCAGTTAGTTTTTCTAGATCCAAATATCTAGGATAGTTCTAACTTAACTTATTTATAGTTATTTGACTTGCTATCTAAAACATAATTTATCTCCTTATCTTAACAAAGTATAGAAAGGGTACTCGATTTATCATGGGAAGTATGAAACCTTTAAAACTATGCAAACTGGAGCTGCAAGACATCTTGCAGCGAACAAAAAGGATACCAACTTTGAAGATGCTACCAAAATTCAAAAATCCTAGATGTATAACCGCTACTAAAACTGAGATCTTTTCA
Organism: Larix kaempferi; assembly: GCA_027924585.1. Taxonomy (NCBI): domain Eukaryota; kingdom Viridiplantae; phylum Streptophyta; class Pinopsida; order Pinales; family Pinaceae; genus Larix; species Larix kaempferi. The sequence continues at coordinate 1,372,760 of BSBM01001592.1, forward strand.
TCATTAAGCATGTTCTACTGCCACTACAAAAAAATTCCTCCTATCCCTTGTTTGGTTCTTGTGTCTCTCTTGTAGCCAGTTTAGTATCTAAGATTTTTGTTTCAGACAACTTATTAGTTTTTCCTTTCAATTTGCTTAGCTTCTTCTTAATCTTATTTTTCTCTTTTAATAGTTTCTCATTTTCTTGCTATAGTTTCTTGATTTTCTCCCCTATTTTATCTTGACTTTTAATTCCATTGTTTGGAGTTTGTGAATAAGTTGTTTCAATAACCTCTCCCGCTCTGTCAAGAGATTCAAATTCAATACTATCAGAGTTTGGAAAATTTAAGGAATTTTTAACTTTAGGCTGAGCTTGACCAATCACACAAGGGATCACCTTTTCAATTTCCTTTTGGCCAAGTTTATCTTCAAGTATAACTTTACTAGCTACTAAAGGACCCTGCCCACGAGGTGGAAAAACTAATTGATCTGGAATTGCTTAAATTGTTTCCTCAATGGTGTCTAGCAATGGTATCAACAAGTTTCTCCTTCTCATTAAGAGAACTACTTTCTTGATCAGATGTAACCTTAGTATTCTTAGGTATCTTAAATTTTCTAGGGTCTTCAGGTACCTCTTACTCAGGCATCATCTTTCATTCTTCCAGTCTGTAATTTCTTCTCTTCTTTTCTAGCACATGAATAAGTTCTTCTATATTTGTCTTTTTATAATTTCCCCTCTTTTTAGGTTGAGAGATTTCAAGATATATCATGGCATTCCTTTTCAAAGAAGGGCCATATATTGAATTTGCATTCAATTTTAGTTTATTAGTTGGCCTCGTGTGAGGTCTCCTAGCTGAAAATATTTGATACAATCCTCATTCATCTTGCTGGTGCTTCTTTGGATTTTCCTTGCTTGATTTACTGCCGAAACGGTTTTATTTTTCCACCATTGGAGGCTCGACTTCAATCTCAGGAACAGGTTCAAACAAACTTTTCCCAACCTCAAGTTCTGGAGTATTTGTATCCCTATGTTGCTTTCTGTTATAGACCCTCGGTTTATGAGATGCAACTCTCCTTTCTCCATGAAGTGATTCAACGTTATTTGAAGAAGGATCAAGTTGAGTTTTTTATTCTTTACCTTTTTCCCTAGTTACCCTGTTGATATTTTATTCCACTACTATAAGTTTCTTGGAGGAAGAGAAGACCTTCTTTTCTTTTGAAGGGATTTTACCCTCAATCTTAAGGTCCAACCAGAATAAAAAATGTTTCCATGACCTCTGAAATTTGTTCAATTCCTTTACTATCAAGAGTTTGATCAGAGACTGATGGAAAACACTATTTTGAGACCTATTAGGGTATGAATGTACTTTAGTTGACATTTTAGTCATAATCTTAAAGCGATAATAGGGAAAATTCATTCTGCTATTTCCACTTAGATGTAACATGAATCTCATATGATACTGGTAAGTGAATGCAAACCTTCCCTCACTGGTTATATAGTGTTGAACTATTTTGAGAAGTTCTTCCCATTCATCCTTGAGCAAGTCTCTTGGTACTCTTGTACTCCAATTTGGGTTCTAATGGTCTGGTTTTAGAAATTGATTGAGATTTTCCACTGAAACATTGTTGTTCTTGAACCAAGATTATCCATTGGTAGGTAACCTATCAACTACTGCAATAGTAGCTTCTGAAACTCGAAGGATTAAACCACCAATTTCAACCTAATACCCATTACAATTTTTTGCGAATAACCTTGCTACCCCCTCATGATGTCCATGCAACCTATGGAAAAATTCTATCCAACCTGCTTCTTTAAATATATCTTTGAAAGCAAGATGTTCCTCAAGTAATTCTCCTCCATTTGACTCAATATGCAGGACATGACCTCCTTTTTTTGAAACCATTCCTTATTACAATAGAAAACTAGGGTTTCTCTACCTTTTCCCGGTGATATTCAGTTCAGTGTCTTCTTACTAATTCAACTCTCAACACTTTAAGAGATTAGTTACGTTTTAGAAGAAAATATGCAGGAAAAGCAGGAAAAGGTGGTTTGAAACTAGTTACCATATCATCGTCAAACAATGCACGTAGTTTTGAAATTACCTGGAAGCGTATCTTCAAGGGAATGAAGTACACCTTCAACAATCATTTTTCAATCCCTCTGAAAGATTCATAATTACTCTAATTCCATTCGGTCAAACTGCTGACGACATAGGCGCTAAAACATAAATTTGAAGTTTATAATCCCGTGCTTGAAATTTAGTAGCTTTAGGATCGAACAATTAAAGGGTCATCCTACTGAAAGTTTTGGTAGCATTTATTTAATCACATACATACTAATCTGCTACCAAATACTCAACCTTATGAAAATGGAAAATCAAGCTATATGCTTTGAACCTTTAAAATACTGAAGACATAATTCATGTTCAAAGTTAATATAATTTCATAAACAGATAAGTCAAAAGTCAGGATAGGATTCATCAAAGTAATAAGGTGAGGAAAAAGATCACCAAAATTAGATTTTAGGTAAACAATCCTTAGCACTAACAATAACCACTAGTGAAGAATACTTGTACTAGGGATTGATGCAAGTCGGGTTTGAATACCTAGTGTGGGGGTTTTGATGACTTGGATTGCATGGAAGTAAGAAATTACACCTGAGCAACATTTGTTCAATAATTTCTCCATACAATGGGATGAGATAATTTCAGGAGAATCAGGTGTAATTCCATGGAGGTGCGTGTGCTCAACCCAAATAAATATTAGAGAGAGTATCTTAAAATCCATGATGACAAGTCCCAAATTCTAAAGCTATTCCACCCCCAAAACTATATCGCAACCACCCATGTCAATGGAAAACATATGCATTTCAATATGGTAGTCACCCATTTGGAGTTTTATGTTTTCACAATGACCATCACATTTCATCATACCGACATTAGTTATCGAAATTTGGAAATTGGAGATGGGGTGAATATAACAATGGGTTTCTTCAACCACTAGCCAATGAATGAAATTATGGGTGCTGTCACTATTAATTAACACTATGAATTTTTTGTGCTTGATGTAGCCAATAAATTTCAATGTTTGAGGTGTAGAAAATATGAATAAAACATGGAGTGAAATTTGTGGTTTCTCCTTGGGAATTGGCATGTCAAGAGCATCTTCCAGGGAGTGCATAGTATCATGCACTTTTGGTTCAGGTAGACCTTCCATGGTGTTTTCCTCAGGGAAATTATGGGGGATTTCCTCGATCTAGAATAACTTATGTTCTTTGCATTTATGCCCTTTGAAATATTTTTCATCACAATTATAGAAAAGGTCCATGCATTGGAATTCAACCATGGAAATCATGGTCAACTTGTGGATTGATGAAGGCGAGGTGGAAGAATTATTGGAAGTAGGATCCATGGGAAATCTTGTGTGGGTGGGAAAGGAAGGGAATTTGGGTTGGGAATTGATCATTAGTTTAGATCCTCTAGCTCTATCACAATCTTCCAACCAAGTTTAGGGCCATTGCATAAGGACATGGGCACGAATTGAATTTTTAAGGATACTGATGAAACGTTGATGGAAAAAGGAATCATAGAGACCTTCTATTTGTATTTCCAATTTCTCAATAATATAATCCAAAATAGTAACAATTTGGTGTAATTTGATCAACCTGCCCAAGTAGTGAGTGTCTCGGTAAAAATGCTCATGAAGGATTTTCACAAATTGGCTCAAGGGACATAATGGCGATAAGATTTATATTACCATTGCCAATGTTCAGAATCTAAATATAAAACCTCAATTTTTAACTTTTGAAGGTCATCTTTAATGCCATGGAGAGAAGAATACTATTTCATTTGGGTAACCCAACTTGAGGGCTCAAAGCCATCAAACTTGTACATTTCAATATTTGGAAAGTAGTTCCATGAAATTTTATCCTCAAAGGAGTGATGTTAGTTTTTTGGGAATAGAGAGTGATAGCCTTGATCTTAAGTTACCATGGCTTCATGAGTTGGAGTGCCAAATTGTTGAGAAAATTTTACATGTTGGGAAATAATAGCGAGCAAATGGTCACGGTTGGTGAGGGTGTTGGTGTTTTAATTCACTTTAAGGGTGAGCTTGTCAAACTTTTGATCCATTGATATGAGTAATGAGGTCAAAGCTTGAAGTTCAAGGGAAATATTTGGTTGGGGAGGATTTTGTTGGGCCAAATTATGGTTGGCATCCTCCATGTGGGTCTGGTTGCAAGTGTGTACCACGGAAGCTAAAAAGTATGAACACTAAAGGAATAATGGTTGGGTCCACAAAAAAAGGGTTGTGAGAGATATATAACAAATTGATCAGTATAATGAAAGGATTCTTTTGAGGTAGGTCACAAAGAAGGGTTTCTAGGGCCACCCAAAAAAGGTTGTTAGAGATATATATCAAAATTATCATCACAATGCAAGGATTCTTTTTAGGTAGGTGAAAAATAAGGGTTTCTAGGACACCCCATACTTTTTTTTACATTGGTAGGGGTATTTCTCCTTGGAGAACATTATTGTGCTGAGAGAATTCCCAAATTCCTGCTAGATGCAAAGATGTAGGAATTTCACTTGGTTTCCCAGAGAGGATTAGGTTGTTGCAGTGTCTGCTCTAGTAGAATGAAGAATTTTCATTGGTGGATTAAAGAGATAGGGGTTTTCAGGGTTTCCAGGGTCCTACAAACAAGGTATTATCAAGGGTAATAGCTATCTGATATATGTGTTGGGTCTAATAGTGGTTCTCACCCTAATATCTCAGATTTCTAAATAAGGAGGTTCAATTGTGTCCTTAGTCGTACTACCCAACTACCTAGTTACATGAGATTATCCTCTCGAGTGTTGTGATTGTGCTACTATAGCAACAAGATGGCCGATTCGATGATCTATAGCTAGTTTCAAGTGACCTAGGGGACTTTCAATATATATCTGAGGGTACATGGAAGTGACATTCTTTGTAGAGGTGTTGTCTGATGTGATACTACTCGAAGGGGGTACCAATAGGAGTTACAACAATGTATAACAATTGTACCAATCAAGGGTGCAATGTGACTAAGTACCAATTGTATTCATTGAATGTAGTGTCCCTCGGTTGTAGTTTTACCACTTGAATGATAAGTCTTTGTGGTTATTTAAAGACATCGAAACATGTCTCTAGCCTAAAAATAATTATGTAAATGTTGGAGGCATGCTGGCTCAAGAACACCTCAAGAAGGTGTCTTTGATACTTCTTAGGGTGTTCTTTAGCCCTAAAACTTAAAATGATACAAGATATATAGAGGTTAAGATATATTAAACCAGAATTTATAGAGCAAAACAAGAAACATTACACAATAGAAGGATAGATATGGCAAGAAATAAGCTTTATACTATGAGAGTAACTTTAGGAAGCAATGTTCACAGGCCTCTTGAGGTATGGCAAACTTTCACTTGATCATAGCTTCATTACAATAATTCTTGACAAAGCCCCTCATAACCTTGTAGCTCTTTAGATAGGCTTCCCAAATCCAAAACCCTAACTACTTGACATTGTCAATAATTAACAAGTACGAACTTCCTAGTGGGTCTTAATTAATAAAGAGACCCTTTTTACATTGTTTGTTGAACACTAACGTATTTGTCCTTTTTTCAAAGAGATGGATGTATACAATGTATAACCAACTCCTAAAGTAAGGTGGGTTAGGGTAGGACCCTGGTCCCTAACATAAAGACTTCTTCGTGAGGAATCACATTCCAAGACAAAAGTATTTGTGAAATTAGGAATTTCCAATGTTGGAGTAGTGTACATGGCATCCTTTGAGGTAGATAAGTCTTTCTCAAATTCATTGTTCTAGAAAAAGGTGTTCTTTTCTAGAAATGACATTAAAGGGGCTGCAGTTTTTCCATAACTGTTCACAAACTTTTTGTATTAGCTAGTCAATCCTGAGAACCCATGCAAACTCTTGAGTGTCTTGCGGCATGGCCAATCTTTCCTAGCCACCACTTTCCACTCACCCTTTAAATCTATTCATATTATAGAGAATTTTGTTTATAGATGTGGTCATTAATAGTGAAATCCCTAATTTTGAGGAGAAAGCACCAGAGAAAATGTTAACAATCTATAATTTTCTTGAAGTGTAGAAACCTTGATGAATCTTACTAATGATCAAATTTCCAACCATAACGATCTATAATTTTCTAAGGATTTTATATAGTTTTGGACAATTTTGGCAATTTTTAGGTTTTTTTTTTTTTAATCCTATGGAATTTGGGCGAATCATATTAAATAAAGAAAAATGGTAAATATTTTTTGGAAAAACCTTGAAAATTAACCCATAAACTAAAATTTGCCCCTAAAATTCCCCCCTCAAAACACTAACACTCAAATTAATAAATACTAAAAAATTAAAACTTTAAATCTACATTTATTACATATCACTAAAAATATTTACATCACTAAGCATCCTATAATCGGAATTTAACATAATAATCTTCCTAATGTGAATGCAATCTGCTTGATCCATTTCCAAAATCACATTAAAATAATATTATCTTAATTCTCACTATTGGACGTGCATTGATGTAAATCTATACATTCATATTGTTAGAAAATATGATGTGCGACATGACGCCACCTGAGAAATGATGAAGAGAAAGAAACCAAAGACACCATCATAGAAAATATAAAAGAAGGCTCATAGATATTAAAGTCCCTAAAGTTTTAAATACCATTATAATTTGGAGAGTTTTATGAAGACTTCATAATTCTTTTTACCATGAAGTTCAACAAATTAGGGAGTTGTCTAAATATTTGATGATTTGGATTGGATGTTAGTTGGAATCTCGCATTTTTTTATTTTGTAAAATCTAAATTTAGCTGTATTTTATTGGGGTTTTTTATGGTAAAAATGGATTCAACATCCTAAAAAATCCCTAGAACACCTAAAATTCTAGAATTTAACAGTTATAACCTGGATTTTGAAAAATTACAGTAAGATTTTTTTAAAATTATGTCTAGAAAAATTATTTAATCTAACTCAAATCATAGAATTTTTACACTAAGCACAACAAGAATAATACCATGAAATGAAATGCCATCATTGCGATCTTATCAACATCACACCTGCATATGATAATATCCATTTAATGTTTGATGCTGGATTGTTATTAAAAACAAATATTTTAGAGTTAAAATTTCGTGAATATATGTTTCGGGTAAGTTGATTTCACATTCTAGTGATTTGTTATTCCATTTCCAAGATTAAAAAAATACAATATTTAAGAAAAGTAGGAAGAAAAATAATGTAATGCATAGTATACAAATCATTAAAAAAGACCTTTTTTACCATTTTGTTAGAATTTTCCTACATGCTTGAGATCTATTCAACCTCACACCGACTTCAGCCGACATGTCACAAATGACATGTGAAGGGTCCAAATAACATTTTGATAGTCGTGGAAAAAGTTAGCAAGATAATAAAGAACTCCATTGCTCCACATGAAGAGTATAGTTGGTAGTCGACACCAAAAGAAGAAGTGGATCGACATGAAATTGAGCAACGTCTTTGTCAAACTCGACAATGTGCTAAACAAGTACAATTATTTAACTCTTTTATCATTTTTCTTTTTAGTTTGGATTTTATAATTTGGATTAAATGGAAATGAATTGATTTTTTCAATTTATTATTTTTTATTAGGAATTATAATTCCAATTAATAAAAATGAATTAAAAAAAATTATTAATAAAAAATATTGATAACATAATGTAAAAATAAAACAAAAAATTCCGAACAACTATATTACATTTTAAAGAAAGCTTTTTTAAAAACGATTTTTTTTTACTACATAATGGTGATCTCAACATTACTATTATTAAAAAAAAAGGCTATAAACAATATTTTGAAAACAACGTCCCCAGATGTGGGTGCCAGCTCCACTCTGAGCCCAGATGGCTACAACCCGGTGACACATAGTCACACGCACACCCATGCTGATGTCATTGAAATGACATCAAACGCTGAGGCTAGTTAATAAGCCTGTCCTCAATGTCGCCTCAACCTCTTTGGCCACCATGATGGGGATCCTCCTACGTGTGAACCACAGGCCCAGGGCTCAAGGAACTGTTCATCCGTTTGCTTGTTCAATGAGGCACTCTGGACATCTCATCCTCCAGGTTCTTTGTGTTCTCAACATTGCTCTCTCTGCGCTCGAAAATATCTGCAACTTCAACTACCTACATGCGCACTCCTATGTCAGTATCACCTTTCCTGTGGCTACTATGGGTAGAACTAAGGGGGCTAAAGCCAAAAGCACGAAGGAAGCCAATGCTCAGATGGAAATTCCTCTGTGATAGGGTTATGGTCCAGCCATCTCCATCCCAATTCGACTGCTGCTGGACAATTGAGAAGCTAGGATCAATGCAGAAACCATGGCACCTGGACAACAAGAACCGGCTTGGGACCCATACTGGTTGGTTAAAAACATGATGGGGCAACTGATGGAAAACATGCAATCCAACTGGGTCTCTGCAAACTAGGAAACTCAGTCTTTGCTCGTCACTCTACCCAATTGGGCCACCACTCTTGGCACCCTGCACAACACTCAAAGTTGGGACTCCTATGCTCCCACCCATTCCTTTGGCCGCAACTTTCGCTCTGGAAGCACCACCCCTGGAGCCACCTCATCTACTGCTGCTCTGAATCGTACTCTTGGCTTGGACAATCTCAACCCTTGTGGAAACTCTGCGGGCCTGGCAAGCAACAAAGCTCAGACTAAAGGTAAGGAGAAATCTCAGACCTCATTTCCCATTCCTTGCACCCTAGGCCCTATACTAGCGAAATGCACTTGCAAAGAGCAGTCCACCTTCATCCCTGTGATGCCAAGGAAAACTACTCCCCTGCCTGTCAAGCCTATAATGGCTCCTGGTTCTTTGGCTTCTATGGAGGAGAACCCTACCCTGATCTCAAACAAGGTGTGGAGGGACAATGCACATTACAGCTGCCCTATTCTGGAAGAGACACCATAAGCTTCTGTCTAAGCAGGTTTCTCTGTTGTTGTTTTTTTTTCTTTTTTTGCCCTACTATGTATATGCAGTTAGCTTAATGCTGCTAATACCATGAACTCTGTCAAATTCCTTCTGGTTCTCCCCTCTGTAGGCAAGGGTTTTTTGTATGATATTTTGATTATCATGAACTCTCTCGACAAACATGGATGGCACCTTTGGGCCAGGCCATTATGGACTGTAATCTATTTTGTACTCTCATTAATCTAATATAATCTACAGCTTATACAAAAAAAAATTATTTTGAAAACAACGTTAAAAGAGGTTGCTATATTATATGGAACAAGTTTTTAAAATTAATATTAAAAAAAACAATAGCATTGTTTTTCAATAAAAGAAATAAAAAAAGCTGTAAAACACCAAAAAATTATTACATAGTTTTTAATATTAACATGTTCAATAAAAAAAATTAAAAAAATTCTAAAACACTTAAAAAAACCTCTACACTATTTTTATAAGTAAATAATTATCTTATATCATTAAAATACATTGAGTTCAAAAAAAAATATTTTCAAGTTTAAGCATCTTTCTTAAAAAAAACCTCCACACGTTTTTTATAAGTAAATAATTATCTTATATCATTAAAATACAGTGAGTTCAAAAAATATATTTTCAAGTTTAAGCATCTTTCTTCTATCTCTTGTAAATTCTTTCACTTTTCCTAAATCTTTATCTTCATGATCACCCTGATGCTCTCTCTTACTTTTTCTTAATTCTTAAATCTTCTTAAAATCAAGAAACTCATAAATCCACGTGACCAACTTTCTAAGCATTAAGCATTTATTATTTTTACTCCACAACCACACATACTCAGTTAAAACACCATTGTGATCCTTCCTCTTTACACAAAAAACACTTTATTATATTCTCTTTCGCCTTTTTTTTTTTTCCGCAGAAAATGTCAACATCTGCTATTCTGAAAGAATTAAGGTATGGCCAGATTTACAATCATTAAATAGAAATTCGGCTCCCAAGGAGCAAGTGTCACAAAGCAAGATTTGAACCCGGGTGGGGAGGATAACAACATTCCTCCCAACCACCCGATCTACACTCGATTGACCATTTGTGGCCATCGCAAGACAATTTTTTAGATGGGTCACTAAAATATTTGCACCCTTTTTCTATTTTCCCATTGGCTCTTCCATGACCCACAAGTTATGATGAGGTCTTTTGGTGCCCTCACGTGGAGAAAGGTGAATCCATTTCATAATATAAATGATAATTTCAACAATTCAAAATTACAATTTTAACAAAGATCATCTAACATAATTCCAATCATTGCAAACTTAAAAAGGTGGAAAAGTAGAAAGGTTAGCCTTGTTTAAAAAATTATCATGATACATTAGATGAAGCAAACTCTAGAAAATGATTTTTTCCATCATTGTTTATATATGACGATGATGATGATTGTTAATGTCCACTTTGACCAACTTTGGTTGAAGTGAATATTTCCTATATCTCTATAGGATTGATAAGTTAAAAGGTTAAGAAGGTTGATATAAAAAAAAACATTTTGAAATGGATATTTAATATGAATGCAACATAAAAGATTTTAAAAGATTTAAGTGTTTTTCATCCTCCATTTTCATAGTATCTTAATTTTAGCTTAATGATATCAATATAATGGAAAATGATCTTCTTGCTTACTCTATAATTTCACTCAAACTTATCATTTTTATATCAACCCTTCTCAGCATCACCATGAATTTGAATGAAATTTGAAACACTCTTAAGATGCCTATACATTTCATGTTAATTATCTTGTAATTTTACATTGGGTACTAGTCATCTCCATATTCTCAACTAATGGAAAGACCAACTTTTATGATGAAGATGCAATAACGTATATTGCTTTTAATTTTAAAATAAGAAGTTATAAAATATTTATAGATTTACTCAATCATCTTTTATGATTGTTTAAAAATGCTATGACCTCAAACTTCACATATATATAAAGTAATAAAGAATATATAAAATAATAAAGAATGATCAATATCTTAATTACTATTTACAATGGAAAGTATCATTTTTATATTCACATACACATACACATACACATATATACACTTAAGAGGCCCCCTACTATATAGATTTGAGATTTGAAGGGTCTACATGATGGTCCTCAACTTCATACAAATTTAGTAACAATATCAGGCAAATAATTCTTCCATTCAATTATATTAAAAAAATATTGAATAACTGTGCTCTAATATATTTATATATATTACACTGTGAAACAATAATTACACTGTGGTCTAATAACTTGGATGTAATTACACTGTGAAACCGTAATCTCTTGCCATGGGTTGCAAAGATCGACATATGAATAGTGATTTCAGTGTAGAAATAATGGGTCAAAATGACAAAGAAACATCAACCAGAGCTATCTCTACGCGTATAATGGTGAATCTAACCACCTAAACATTTATAACATTGCTCAACTTTTATTGTTGTCAGAAAATTTGATCTGTAATATGAGGCCACCTTAGAAACGATAAAAGAAAGAAACAACATAAAGTGTGAAAGAAATTTTCTAAACGTTTAACTGTAGCCATATATTTCGATTTTCTTGCCTTTTTGTCATTCAATTTCAATTTGTTAGAAATTTAATTGTTATTATTAATGATTAAATTGGTTAGAAATTTAATGTTTATTTATTAGAAATTTAATTGTATTATTAATGATTATAATTTTTCAATGTATGTATTGATTTTTCTTCTTAAAAACAATCACATTAATAATAGTATTTGGTATTAATAAATTTTAATGTAAAATATACTAAATATATATAGACATATACCTTATACACATTATTATTAATGTGGTTGTTGCTAATTATGAGCTAACCCATAAATATAAGATAAAAACAATAATATTATAGTATTTAAATTTTTTTGTGTATGTATATTCACACTATTTTAATAATTTAAGATGAAAACAATAATAATATAGTATTTTAATTTTTTTGTCTATACATAAATATTCACAATATTTTAATAATTTTATAATCATACGTATACAAATTATTCACATTATTTAAATATTTATAATAAACAATTATAATAAATAATTTATATATATATATATATATATATATATATATATGGATGGTGGATAAAGGTAATTTCATTTTTCTAATACTCTTTACTAATATTGATTAAATATTGTTTATTATGTTTCACCAAAATTATATATTGAATAATCATAATTGACTTCACATTTTTTAGTTATATTTAACAAAAATTATACCTTTAATAACTATAACCATAATTGACTTAACTATTTTTTTTATATTTAACTAAAATTATATCTTGGATAACCATAATTAATTATGATACTCTTACAATTAAATTTCCATGTTAACATTTTATATTATATCTAGAATATAATCACAACTATATTTTAAATTAAAAAAAAAAACCATGTACTTTTAATTATTCTTATTGGCCAAATGACAAAAGAATACTTCAAATGAATGTCCAAATGACAAGAAAAGAATGTCAATAAAGACTTACCTTTAGACAATCATTGAGAGATTGAAGATGAAATAGTAGAGCAAAACCTTGCATAGCTAGAAAAGTAGCACACCAACATAGAACAAATTCAATTGTTCTGGTGCTTTGAAATAACACCCACAATAGAGTTTGTAAATAAAAATTTTGTAATTAAAAAGATCTAATTATGCTAAGGGTTATCGTGCTTTGAAATAAGATTCACAATATCAGATTTTGTAATTAAAAAGATCTAATTTAAGATATAACAACTTTGTATGAAATGTATTCTCTAATAATACACAAACAATACTGTATGAAATTTACTCAAAAAAGAAATTTAAGAAAAGTTTTCCTAGGTGATGACTTTCAAAACCATGGTAAGACAAAGTAGAGGAGTAGCATCTAGACCAGCTCTTCATAGTGGTGAATCTTAAAAATAGATGGGAGAGATATTGTAATATTGTAATTTTACCAAAATTAAAAAATAATAAAAATTTTATATATTAATTTATAAAATTAAATTAACTTAAATCTAATAAGAAAATTAAATTTTTTGAGATATAATTTTTTTCCTAAACATTTAAAAATTTAAAAATATAAAAATTTTACACCTAAATTGGATCCTAAATCTCTATCATATTGATAATGATCAAACACAAGTAATCAAAACCAAATACATAAATAATCAAAACTAGATACAAAAATTAAAGATGAAAAAAAGAAAAAAATAAATAAAGCACTGAAAAATGAATAAATCTATGTAACACTTAAAAATGAACCTCCATTCCACAACTCATGGAGAGATTTACACAATAATGTGTTTTATAAAAGTGTGATCTCAGATAGTTAACATGCAAGAGGTAACCACCCTATAAATAGACATTGTGATCAATTATAATGCTATTATTGAGCACATCTCATTGCTATTTACAACGTAAGCTCTTGCATCTTTATGTCGGCAAATTTCCAACATGTCTGATAGTGTGAAAATCAAAACAACACATATCAGATAGAGGTGACAGCTTTTAAGTTTATCTGCAGTATCTTACTTTTATTAACGAATTGTCTAACTTACCGACGTTTTATTAAACGATGAAAATTTGAGACACCCTAACCATCGCTGATTAGTTTTATTAATATTTCAAGCTTTACAAAGATACCTGTCGTTACTGCAAAACAGCAACGCTGACATAAATAACAAAGCATTCCTAATAATAATAGATTACATAACCATATCTATGAATGAGCCTGTAAGTGGCAGCCATTAGATGTCACGGTCTCTGGTGCACTCTGGAGGCATTGCAGAATACCTCCCTTTGTCAGCGCAGTAGTTGTAGATGGTGTACCTGTCACGAACTCCCTTCAGTTTTCTCCATTGCATTCCATCAAGGTCATCGAAGGCTTTCTGATCCCACCATCGACGACCAAGAGTTGGACAGGCCGAGTTAGACACAGAGGCTTCACACCCATCCACGTGGAATCCCTTGTATGATGCAACGAAGGGTGCCTTGCTCCAATCTGTCTTCTCCAGCCCACCCCTTGTAGCCCAGTCATCAGCATTCCACAGGCTTGAGTATATTTTCATGGGCTGGTTGAACGGATACCTCACTCCTAAGTCCCTGCTATTCTTGAAAACTCTGATCGGGACATCGTCCACAAAGAATCTGAAATCCAAATCCGTTGTTACTTAAGAATGCAGATTAAAACTAGTACAAAATCTGTATAGATTCTCGAAACCCAATATTCAGTTTACTTACACAATCTGGTACATGTTCCAGAGCACAGCGTAGGAATGATAATCTGTTGTGGGGTCGAACCAGAGGTATATACGCTGCTCTCTGTTCCCCTTTCCTCCACTGAAAACATTAGTTTGGAGAATATAGGGCTGTCCAGACCTGTTGCCTAAAAACTCAAAATCTATTTCATCATGTTCAGAGTTCTGGGAGGATAGCTGTTCAAACAAGCAAAGTACACTACTATTAGGAAGATGGAAAAATATAAATCAACAAGAGCTTCTGTGATTTCTTTGCAAGCCAGGAGAAGTTGAGGGTGAGATGAACTGATGAAGACAGTAAACAATTAACAAAGATATGAAACATAAGCATATTTCTTACATAAAAGGCAGTAACAGTGCCTGCAGAGTCACCAGGAACCATCTTTATCTGCATACTGAAGTGTCCAAACAAGTAAGTACCCTTGGATTGGAAACCAGTGCCTGCCACAATGCCATGAAATAGCAGGTAAGCTTCATGCTCAATGCAGAAAGGCCAATGAAATGTTCATTCTAGAAAATAATATGCAAAATACTGATGGTCTTAGAATCAGGTAAGGAAAGCTCATAGACAGAATATGTAATGCAGCTACATCAATGATAAAAGATTTAATGGTGAATGGATAAAAAGCCAAAGACCTGGGTAATACCTGTCCATTTGTCAAGAGAAAGCTGAATCTCATTTCCACCATTGATGTATTTGATATGATCAGAAGCCCAGGTTGGAACATAGTTTTTTTGGAATGGCACGTCCACAGGCTTAGGAGGTGAGGCAGCCATTGTAGCCATTGCGGCTATCAAGAGCACTAGCAACAGTTTGGGGACCATCTTGATCTGCATTGCCCCAAACAACATCAGCCTCCTGCTATGCTATCTGCATGCTTAAATTTAAAAACATAAGTACATGAACACAAAGCGCTAGAACATAGTTCACACAACCATTAAAACACTCTCATATGATAATACGAAAAAACTGATGGTCACAGTCAAGACATGAAGGTCACACGTTGGAAGTATAACAGAAGAATGTATTTTCACACCCATGGCTACCATTGGGTATATCACACTGTCTGTCGGTATGTTATTGAAATGAGTAATTACCCAACTAGATAGAAATTTGCCAATGACATTAATTGCATGTGAGATCATAAGATATAGTAATGCATACCCCGTGGCCTAAAAGATTATTGTATAATGATCAGAACCCTAGAAATTAATTAATTAATGGAACCGAGATTGTCAGATAACTAATTTATATCATAACAGGCTTGAAAATACGTTCTGAACACAAAATTATAGCAAACAAAACCCAATATGACTATCCCAAAATCCATGAATGGTCTACTAAAAACCCTTCATTAATGAAGCTTGAAAGAAAGCACAGTAAGTGAACTCAAACGCACCTTTCAAGAAACACCCAACAAATCTCCTTAAACAAATGGTATGGTGAAGCCTGAAGAATCAGGAGGGGATGGGAGTCGTTTTATATTGTGAGCAGGCTGTTGGACATGAATAAAATAAGAACTGTGAGCCGGCATGGGCACATGCATTGGCCTTTTCATTCCTGCTCATATACAGCTACGTTTATTTAATTATTATTGTTTCCCTTGGTGGCCATGATAATGCTAATTTACCTCCGATCTTTGAGATTGTCTCTTGATGGGAAACTCACTTCACCCATATAGTTTTATGCCTCTCCTTCCCTTTTCGCTTGAGTTGCAACTCTAAATACAAGTCACTTCTATATGACTTGCAGTGTATTAAAGCTCCTTGTTACCCTGTGCACATAAATAATTCTAAGGTTACATTTCACATTATTAAGAGGGTCCACATTCTTGATTGGGCTCAACGATAACCATAACTACTGGCCCCAATGGTTGCGACATGATTATCCTCTATGAAGTTTGTAGTTATTTTAAAAGTAAACAGCGGGGGAACAGATGTAAAGCGCGTCCTAATCCTTGAGAGCATGCTAATCAATATCAACTCCAACAACCAGCAGAATATACTTTATTTTTGTCAAATAATCACAAAGTTGTTCATTTCATTTAATAGATCCATGTGAATTGTTCACCTTCAATAATAGCATTATTCCATTTTAAAGCTAATAATATTAGTATAATGCAAAACACATCTGGGCGAGGATAATCTGAGTATTCGATCCAGAAAGCACGAGGCAACTCCTCATATAGTTGGTTAAGCAAATTGAGACAATCTGCTATTGGATTATTAAATAAAATAGACTTAGATCATCCAGCAAAAGTGTAAGTATACTAGCATTTGCCCCAAGAGGCGCAAAAGTGAATGCCGTTAGTAAAAGAGTGAATTTTGTAATAATGTTAGAGAATATTTGACAACAAATCAATAAACAGAAAGACATTATATATTTAATGATAAGGAAATTGTAATTTAAGTAGGTGTAACTATTAAAAACATATATATTCAATTAAAAAAGGAATTGTATAAATATAAAATGACCTTCTGCGATATTTTTCGAGCTCCGACAGGTTCGACCTATTTTCACTTCTCGCTTATCCTCCGACCTGGTCGACCTTGTTTGGATTCTCCGTTGTCGTCCGATCTTATTTTCATTGAACACAATTTTTTTTTTACTTCTCCGGAAACTTGAGTTTGAAAACGAATAAGGATGAATGGACGCTTAATGAAAATAATCATTTATATGTCTAGACAGATATGCAACCAATTCGATTAGGATTTAGGCAGTGATAGGATTTTACATAGTTATCACAAACAAAAAGGGGATCGGGTTGGGTATAGTAGCTCGACATGAGAAATATTAAAGAAAGGTTTGAAGAATGCAACATCTGAGATAATTCAATTCGAGTGTATTCACTCGATTTGAGAAACGTTAAGGAAAATAAGAAGGATATGCAATCCGAGATAGTTTAAAACAAGTAGATTATTTCACTTGAAATTGCATTCGGAGAGGTCGAGGAGGTCGGAGTTCCGCGGAGGTTGGAGAGGTCGAGGAGGTGGAGGAGGTCTAGGAAGTCGGACAGATCGAGGAGGTCTAGGAAGTCGGACAGATCGAGGAGGTCTAGGAGGTCGAAAGAGGTCACTCTTTCAACATTGTTGTCACTCCAAACAAACAGAAAACGTTCTGAACATGAATTCCACCTAATGGAAAAGATGTGGGAGAGCTCCACATTAGGGCTAATTAATTAGTAACTTCTGTTGTGGTGGCGTAGTACACAGCCTCGTATCAGCTTCAATGAGAAACAATTTTCTTTAGCACAAATTTATTGGATAGATTCTTGTCTAAAGGGACTTTTACAAACTATACTCATATACAGGTCCTGGGTATCGCCACACTTGCAATCAGAGTTGAAGAGAATCAACCTACGAATCTGTATAAATTTCAAAAGATTATTTCTTTCAAGTTCTACTTACGGTATTAAAATGCATTTAGATCATTACAGTAATAAAATTATTTTTAAATACAAAAATCCGATAATTATTGATTAGTCTTATTGCGATTCACCATGTAAAATTTTTCAACACAGTTCTAAGTCTAGGAGATTTCTCAACTTTGGAAGCAACACTGCTAATCAGTTGAACTTGTCGTTCAAAATTTGTCAGCTTTGCCTATCGACCAATGCAAACAAAAATTTGAAGTGGTCGGCAGACTATTGTCGGTGGCCGATTGATTCTAATGAAAACATGATAAGATAGGCAGACTATAATACAAAAAATTCCAGATAAAAAATATTTTAACTAATAAAAACAATAAATTTATACTGGAAAATGTGCAGGATAAGAGAATCTAAACCCAACAATGCTATAAAATTTTTATCATATAAGATGTTGAGCTGAACATCAAGGGTAAAAATATATATGAACAGATCTTACATGTTTACATTCAATTATACAACTATATTGTTCGTCCATCTGACCGACATATTCAATTATACAAAATGCAAAATTACTAAACAAAATTGTTTATAACTGTGCTTTAAGTGATAAATGCACCTGTTATGAGTTGTCTGGAGTGGAACTGGGAATTGTTGGTTGTTGCAGACATGCCTCGACAATTGCTTCATCTAAAACTGAAATTTGGTGCTGGAAGCTCTCCCAATGATGCAGTGTGTTCTGGATGTTGATAGTAAGTGTTGTAAGGGCCGACAAGTGGGCTATCTGTTCTTTAGTAGTTTTTCCTTGTAGATGAATTAGGTCAGAATCTATTGCGCTAATTCTTGACACTTTGTCAGAAATAGGGTTTGTTCTTGTTCCACCTTGTGAATCTGGTCTTCTGCTTCCAGTCATTTATGTCGCTGCTGCAGATGCTGTTGTTGTTGCTGAAGGTTTTTGTCTTAGTGCCGTTTTTTGTTTTTTTCCTTTTTCTTGGATTTTTCTTTAGATTTTCCCGCCGCTAATTGCTTTTCTGATTCTTTTTGAGTCTCCACTATTGCTGATGCCTGTTTTGTCTGTTTTTGTGCTTCTTCAGTAGAATGTTCTGCTTGGTATTTCTACTGTGTTTGTCGAAATTACTTCTTCACTTGTTACTTTTTTTGCTTGCTCTACTGTCTCGACAAATGGCTCGACTGTTGCTGACTCGACTACTGCATTAGTTGTTTCTGTTGCTGACTCAACTGTTGCTTTACCCATTTTACCTGTTGACGACACAGGTGTTTCGTCGACTGGAAGATGAGGGTTAGGATTTAAACTGGGAGACGGTTGCCGACTGACTACATTTAAAACTTGAAGGTCGGGTAAATGTTGCGGTGAGTTCATGACATGTCGGGGAAGTTAATGGGCTTCCATCGATGGATTGATTGGAAAAGGAATGAACGAAGAAATTTGTTTAGCAAAAATTGGATTCTTTATGTCACGATTGCATTGTAGATGGGTATGGTGCATGCCAATTGGTTGCAGTGTTAAGGTATCTGATGGATTGAAAAGTTGGGTTGGGATGATACCAAGGGGAGCAGAATCTGTCGGTGAAGCAGTGTCTGCGAATACAGGTTTCTTGGTTACGATTTTTCGCCAATCTGGGAACACAGCCGGGAGTTGGGTCATGAATTGTGTAATGTCGCTATCATTTTGGAATGTTTCTCGAAGCGAGGAAGGAAGAGTTTGTATAATATTTGAAACTTGAGATGGAGGTTGAAGTGCAAGTGGGGTACTTACCATAGGTGTAGAAAAAAAAGTCTCCTTTGTGACAATGGCCGGCAATGGTGGAGGTGAGTTATCTGACAGGTCGACAGCATCGTCGATGATAAACCTGACTTTCTTTTTAGGTCGAGGGTGCTCGGCTTCCAAAAATTTATTTACCTGGTCTTCGACAGGTATTTTGTTCTTCACTGCATCTTCCAATATTCGAGTTGCGCTGTCATATAATTCAGTTTCATCTTCCATTGTCGACTCATCAATGGTCATTTTTCTTTTTCCCTTGCCATGTATTTGTACAAGTCTTGAATGTCAACCTATGGATAATTGGTCGGCCATCTGGTGGATGTTGTCGGTTGTCAATGCGTACTTAGGATTGTCCGACAGGGTCTCTACATCCAAATTTTGAGCTCCATCCGCTGAATCTTGCTGTGGAATGAACGTAAGTGCTAAAGGTTCTAATCCGGCCTTGAGCTGAGGTTCAAAAGTAAAATTGTCCATATATAGGCGGCTTTCATATGCTTCTTCTTTCTCTTGATCCGTTAAATTTTTGACTATGGGAATGTCGATTTCATGTGCCAAAGGAGGGATTATCAATTTTGTGTTGGATTGCCTTTGAAGCTCATTGAATATTTCCTCGACTGAAGGGTGATAGTCAAGATATTGTGTGGGTCCCATTGCTCCTTCTAAGTACCAAATGATGTATGGTCCAGTGCAAGTTCAATGTGAGCGGTCGGAAGCAGACTTCGTCAAACATTATGAGCTACTCTCCATCTGGTCGACTGAACTTTTAAGTCTTGGAACCAGGCTTCTAGCCAAATGTTGACTGTTGACGGCCCAAGTTCGCTACCTGCTTTCGTAAAGCAACAAAAGTTGTTCATTAACACAGGTCCTGGTTTAGTAAAGTCTTTATTTCCTTTTGGTCTTACAGCCGTCATTGCTATCCAGATGATTAGAGATGGATAGCGAATGGGTGCTCCATTCTCTTGGCACTTCATACATATGTTCTTGATAATTTCGGCAAGGTACTTAGCCCAGTTGTATACTTCGCCGTCTTTTGCCATGCTTAGGACAGCCTCTAGCATTTCAATTTTTAAGTCGAACCCTCGACCAGAGGTTGACAAAGCGGTGGACACGATTTGCGCAGCTATTTTATAACTTTCATATTTTATCTGGGTCACCAATAATCCTCGAGAATTCTTTCCAGTTGGGTGTTCTGTAAACTCCTTAATCAATTCTGGTCTGTGTTGAGTAGGTACATCTGGACCTTTGTTTGATAACCCTGTAATCTTGTTGATGAGCTCAACATTTATTTCGACTAGAACGTCAAAATAGAATTTTCCATTATGATATTTGCTAGACATGAAGAATTCTGATTTCCCTTGTGAAAGGCCCATTTGAGCTGTAGAAATGGTTGACACAATACTTTCTGAAATAATAGTTTCCCAATTGAAGATTGTACCATGTGTGGCAACATGGTATATCAATGGAACCCAACTGAGTTTATAGTTCTTGGCGTTTGGTAGACTAAAGACTCTGCTCAATAAGAGGACAATGATTCTATAGGGGATCCTTGAGTCTTTGGTGGCGTATTTCTTGGTATGTTTGGGTGTATGTTGTTTGCCTGGTAGCAGCATTTCCCTTGCACATTCAACATTATCTATATTGAAACGTCTTACCCAAGCATCAGTTAAAAACACATTGGAGGGAGGCAACTTGTATGCGGCTGCAAGGTGCACTGGTTTGAAGGATGTGAGCTATTCACCATTTGGATTTGAAATTATCCTTGTCGTAGTATGTACATGGGGCAATATCCATGCAATAACCTCCAAGTAGTGAAACAATTCTGGTTGTGTAGTTGCCTTGTGAAGTTGGACCTCTTGATGTTTTCGTAAATTATGGTTTCCTCCAAGGTTGAATTAGGTATATTTCTATCTCTAATAGCTATGTACAACTCACCCCATTTGAACTCATCGCTGCAACCTATGGTGGGTTCAGTATCTTTAAATAGTGTTTCCAGTTGTATCTTTTTAGTCGTTTCTTTTTCAAGGTCCATCTGTTCAGCCTTCTTTTGTCGAGTTTTTGCAACATACCTAAGTTGAAAACATACAGTGTTAATAATGAGGAATCTTGATTTAAATGTTTACAATGTACCTAGTATTGAAGATAGACATAGATAAGTTATAAACTTTTGTTGCTGTTGTAAGCAGAGGATATAGTACATTTTGTGCTTAAACAATAGTAATGAAATGTGGAATCAATATAAGTTATACAACTATAAATGGAAAGAATACAATCAGAAGCAAAAGCTTCAATGGAGCTTGGTAAACATTAACAACATATGGAATTGTTCATATGAATATTGAATATGTTTTTCGATATTTGTTCTAAGATATGGTCGGAAGTCAAAATGGTTGGAGTCGGTTGAGCCTTTAAATATTGGTCAACTCTTAAATATGTCATTGTTTATTTGTCGGTTTTTTGGTCGGCCTCAAGTTGTTATTGTGTAAACATTAATGACATATCGAATTGTTGATATCAATATTAAATTTGTTTTCCAACATTTTTTTCTAAGATATGGTCGGAAGTCAAAATGGTCAGAGTTGGTCAAACTTTTAAATATTGGTTGACTCTTAACTATGTCACTATGTATTTGTCGGTGAATGCTAAGCATTGACCGAGCTAGTCGATGCCTTTATAAATTGGTTGACTCTTAAATATGTGGATCAATTGATAGACAGTTTTTTTTGGTCGGTCTGAAGTTGTTATTGTGTAAACATTAACAAAATATCGAATTGTTGATATGAATATTGAATTTTGTTTTCGACAATTTTTCTAAGATATGGTCGGACATCAAAATGGTCGGAAGTGAAAATGGTCAGAGTTGGCAGAGCCTTTAAATATTGGTCGACTCTTGACTATGTCACTTTGTATTTTTTTTTTGACATTTTTTCTAAGATATGGTCGGAAGTCAAAATAGTCGGAAGTCAAAATGGTCAGAAGTGAAAATGGTTAGAGTTGGTGGAGCCTTTAAAAATTGGTCGACTCTTAAGTATGTGGTTCAATTGATGGACATTATGTTTTGGTCGGCTTGAAGTTGTTATTGTGTAAACATCAACAACATATCGAATTGTTGATATGAATATTGAATTTGTTTTTCAACTTTTTTTCTAAGATATGGTTAGAAGTCAAAATAATCGAAGTTGGTCGAGCCTTTAAATATTGGTCGAATCTTAACTATGTCATTATGTATTTGTTGGTTTTTTGGTCGGCCTAAAGTTGTTATTGTGTCAACATAAACAACATATCGAATTGCTGATATGAATATTGAATTTGTTTTTTGACATTTTTTCTAAGATATGGTCGGAAGTCAAAATAGTCAAAGTTGGTTGAGTGTTTAAATATTGGTCGACTCTTAACTATGTCATTGTGTATTTGTCGATTTTTTGGTCGGCCTGAAGTTGTTATTGTGTAAACATTAACGACATATCGAATTGTTGATATGAATATTAAATTTGTTTTTCGACCTTTTTTCTATGATATGGTCGGAAGTCAAAATGGTCGGAGTTGGTCGAGTCTTTAAATATTGGTCGACTCTTGATTATGTCACTGTGTATTTGTCAGTGAATGCTAAGCATTGACCAAGCTAGTCGATGCCTTTAACAATTGGTCGACTCATAAGTATGTGGATCAATTGATAGATGGTTTGTTTTGGTTGGGCTGAAGTTGTTATTGTGTAAACATTAACAACATATGGAATTGTTGATATGAATATTGATTTTTTTTTTGACATTTTTTCTAAGATATGGTCGAAAGTCAAAATAGTCGGAAGTAAAAATGGTCGGTTGTGAAAATGGTCGCAGTTGATGGAGCCTTTAAATATTGGTCGACTCTTGACTATGTCACTTTGTATATTTTTTTCGACATTTTTTCTAAGATATGGTCGGAAGTCAAAATACTCGGAAGTCAAAATGGTCGGAATTGTTGGAGCCTTTAAAAATTGGTCAACTCTTAAGTATGTGGTTCAATTTGTGGACAGTTTGTTTTGGTCGGCTTGAAGTTGTTATTGTGTAAACATCAACAACATATGGAATTGTTGATATGAATAATGAATTTGTTTTTCGACATATTTTCTAAGATATGGTCGAAAGTCGAAATGTTCGGAAGTCAAAATGGTCAGAGTTGGTCGGGCCTTTAAATATTGGTCGGCTCTTAACTATGTCATTGTGTAAATATGTTCGACATATTGTTGTTTGAGTGGCTACGAGGATCATTGACCGTCAACTAGGATGATATTCTTTCTAATGTCAACTATGAACTTTGATCAGTATTAGAGTCCAGTAAGAGTGGTTCGTTTGAGAAAAAAAGAGCGACCAGTAAAAGAAGTTGACGATTAAGTCGATGTGACTATATTGAAATTGTCGTTAGTCGAAAAGAAGACAATTAGTTGGCTGCCGACTTGGATACAATAACCATGTGTATTTAATAGTTTCGCGAAGATAGAAAATAACAATTGAGAGTTTTAGTGGACACATTTTTTGGACAGACCCTTGACATTTTATATTTAGTGGAAAAAAGACTAAGATGGGATGAAATGTGCTGATGTGCTTGCTTTAAAAAAAGCAATGACAACACATTGAAGTAAATAAGATAGAGTAGTACAAGAAAAGTGCTGATAAGAAGATTAAATTTCTTGTCTTCTTTATAGAGTAGTATTTCCTTGTCTTTCATAGAAAAATATTAATGCTGGTAGCAATAGGAATACAAGATGTGAAAAAAATGGAGCTGCAAAGTAGCAAGAATATAACTTTATGGAGCATGTGGCTACAAAGACTTCAAAGCAAGTAAATTCTCTTCTTGTATTCTGTGCTGCACATAGGGACTATCTTTCATTCGAGAATACCTACAAAAGATAAAAGCTGGAGATATGCGAAGGCCTGATAGAGATTTTACTCTTGATATTGCAGTGAATGTAAGTCCCTGTCTGTCAATGTTGCCAATATCTATTGTTGCATTTTGCAACGTCATCCCTTGTGCTTTATGGATTGTTAAACCCCATTCCATGTGAAGTGGTACTTGTCTTCGTGAACCCCTTGTTATAGGAGGAATGGGGACATAATTTGGATTGGAAGAATCCCATGGGGGGCCATTGTAGTGGAGAAAATCGATTACAACATAAGATGGAAATGTAGGTGGTTGATCATTGGAATTGTAGACAATTGTAATAACTTTCCCAAGTGAGCCATTCACAAGTCCTACTAAGACACACATCTTGGTTGTCAACATGACTTGTTGACCAATTGCTAATAGAACCTTGAATGGAAGTTGTTCATCATCTATTGAGCTTTGTACATGCTGTTTATTTTGCTCTACAAAGCAATGTGCAATTGGCATGTTGAGGAGTTTTAGCATTTGTTTGTTGTGCAATGCAACAGAGCTATTAGTTGCGTACAAGTGAGTGCATTGGTCAAATGTGCTATTGTCTTCATCTGAAAGGAACGAGGTTCTTAACATGAGGAGCATCCAATATTCAATAGTTGGATTTGCATTTCGAATATTGAGTAGGAGTTGTCGAAAGGAAACTTGAGAAGGGGTGTCCCCTTGTTGTCGAAAGATGGTTGAAAGTGTAATAAAAGTGTCAAAAGTATGCCAGAGAGCATTCCCTCGTGATGCACCAACATACATGGGGATGTCTTTTACAAGTGGTAGTTGTCCAATCACCAAGGAAGATGATGGAGCAGCCACCAAATGGAGTTGTACATTGGGAGGGGAATTCTTGTTGTAAGCGGTCATCCATGTGGGATAACAATGTTGGAACATTTAAAAACCCACTAAATACTTAGGATATATTTTACTAGTCACCTAGATTAATTTCCTAAGTTTTGACTAGCTAAATAGACCCAGTTTTGTCTTTTAGTGGACCACTTGCTATCCTAAGTCACAAAAATGAATTTGGAAAAAATTTGGATAATATTTCCTTGGATTCTGTTTGGTTTTATTCTATTCCTGAATTAGAAAGACACTTTCCTGATTTAGACAGCTTTATCCTGTTTTTTCTACTTTCTAGTGGATAAGGAAAGGCTAGTTGACTTGGAAACTCTTACCACTTGACCAATTCGACCTACACATCATTTCTTATCCATATCTACATTCCATTTAACTCACTCATACTATACCATACTTTCCAAATTCGTGAGCCTCTAACACATTTTTGGAAACTACTTTTGCCACCTAGGGGGTTTTTATGTTTTTAGTAAGCCTTACTTTTTGTGCTTTACAACTTGCCTTTAAGGCATTCTATTTTATCTCTTGATATGTATTATATATTGTATTCAATTTGAGGAATAATACATGAGATAATATTTCCATCAATTGAGTTCCTTCTCTTATGTTATGTTTCAGCATTTCTTCTTATTCTTGCATATCTTTGAATAATTCTTGTGAGGACTTCTTTGCTTCAAGATTCTTGGCTATTAGAATTCTTTCATGGTATTCAACCTATATAGAATTTTCACATGTTATCAGAGCCTTTGGAGTTATTAATTAAATTAGTCTTCCAGTATGAGTTTCAGAGAGTTTGTTTTGCAGGCACTCAAGATCAAATGGCAGAAATTTATTGTTGAAGAATTCAGATTTTTCTATCTCTCATCATTGTTCTCTCATATGTATTCTGATTCGAATCATCAGCCAGTTGTTGCAGCTCATACACACTCATAACCTCTCCTTGGGTTTATTTTTGGCGTGTTACTGAGATCTATGGAGGAAAAATTACAGTTTGGAGTGATTAGTTTCGTTCTCTCTCTCTCTTGCTTCTAATTCACTGCATGATTTTTGGCACCAATTGCACAAAAGATGGAGGACATCATCAAGTCTCATTTGGATCCGATCTCAAGAAGCTCAAGTCTAGTGAGCACATTCCACTTCTTTCCAAGAAGAAGATTCCTCCAAACATTTGACTAAGTTCTCACCTGCTTGAAGTTTGGAGAGCATTAATATGGTGTATTCCATGAGCTTGAGGGGAGGTTTTCTTCCCAAGTGGTTTTCCTTCTTTCCTCACCTACATGGATTAATAATTTTTTGTATTGGGGTGACCATAAGCCTTGTTGCTCAGGCCCTATATTTATGATATTTCACCTCATAAAGTCAGGCTTAAGGGGGGGTGTTGGAACATTTAAAAACCCACTAAATACTTAGGATATATTTTACTAGTCACCTAGATTAATTTCCTAAGTTTTGACTAGCTAAATAAACCCAGTTTTGTCTTTTAGTGGACCATTTTCTATCCTAAGTCACAAAAATGAATTTGGAAAAATTCTGGATAAGATTTCCTTGGATTCTATCTGATTTTATTCTATTCATGAATTAGAAAGACACTTTCCTGATTTAGACAGCTTTATCCTGTTTTTTCTACTTTCTAGTGGATAAGGAAAGGCTAGTTGACTTCGAAACTCTTACCACTTGACCAATTCGACCTACACATCATTTCTTATCCATATCTACATTCTATTTACCTCACTTATGAGCTACCATACCATACTTTCCAAATTCGTGAGCCTCTAGCACAGTTTTGGAAACTGCTTTTGCCACCTAGGGGGTTTTTATGTTTTTAGTAAACCTTACTTTTTGTGCTTTACAACTTGCCTTTAAGGAATTCTATTTTCTCTCTTGAGATGTATTATATATTGTATTCATATTGAGGAATAATACATGAGATAATATTTCCATTAATTGAGTTCCTTCTCTTATGTTATGTTTCAACATTTCTTCTTATTCTTGCATATCTTTGAATAATTCTTGTGAGGACTTCTTTGCTTCAAGATTCTTGGATATTAGAATTATTTCATGGTATTCAACCTATATAGAATTCTCACAAACAATTTTGGGCCAACGAAACTCATTTCGTCAATGATTATGTATCGGATATGGTGGAATTGTTGTTGGAAGCTTGAAAGGGATTGTCCTTCAATAGGATGCATCTCTGTAATGGGTATGCGAAGGGAAGAATGTATTGTTAACGCATGTATGTTAAAAGCAGCAACACTGGTGGGAGCAAGGAGGAGCAAGGGTGAAGGGTTATTGCTAGAGGCATGCTGGAATGTAGATCTAAGGAAAGAAATCAAGAAAGACTTTCCTATTCCTGCAGTGCCTTGAATGACCATCTTGAGTGGGGGAAGGGTTGTAGCATTTGTGGAGTGTGTGATGATAAGGTCAAAGGCCATACGTTGTGTGGGAGACAAGGAGGTGGGAGAACATGAAGATGACAATGTGTTAGGTTCTACATGTGTAGACATTCGAATGATGTCAATGAAGGGTATAGCTATTGCATGGATGTCTGCAGGAATATGGTGTTCGGTCCAATTGTGGTCTTTGTCAAAGTCACGATGACCAAGCATGTCAAGCTCATCAACATATAGGTTGTTTCCGGGGCAGAGTTGAGAAAGGATTTCCCATTCATCAATGGAAGGGGCTAAGGGAAAATGGTTTAAAGCAGAGGGAGAGTCATCAGAGGGAGGGGTACTGGGGGGTTCTAGAAAACGATCAACATGCCATGTGGTATATGTGTCTTTAATGAAAACCCAATTAGAAGTTATGGCCAAAGCTGTGGATCCAATGTCATTGTGGAGGTTGCGGAAAGGTTTGCATAGGAGGAGCTTACTCCAGCAAAAGGGAACAAATGAATCTACAATAATGGGTGGAATGGTGGTGAATCGAGGAAAGACACGAACAATTTTGGGAGGGTGGTTTGGTTTCCATTTTGAATGATTTCTATGAGGTGAGTATGACCAAGAGCGTGCAACTTCAAGAAGGGTAAGTTGTTCGAGTGCAAGTGGGCGTTGCATGTATGCATAAATGAAGGTGGGTGTTGTTGGGATGTCAAGAGATTCATTGGAAATACGGCGAAAAATGCTTTGGCTAACATTTAAGGACATAAAGGAAAGATTGCAAAGACAAAGAGGGAGTTTTTGGAGCATGTTGCAAGTCTCTTGTGCACCAATGTCTCTTTCTGCAACAGTTTCAAATAGGAAACGTCTTATTGGCAGAAGGAGGGGGGCATCATTTGGAGTTGCATGTGCAAGTCGAGAAAGAAGTGCATGGTAGCTTTCTGATTTAGGCTCTTCCTTTGATGCATACTTTGAAATCTATTTGAGGACAACATGTCTACAAAGAACAGGTTGGAAATCAAAATTAGCTCGCCAAATGGATAGCATCATAGGGTTGTGAATATTCATAAGGGCATCATTCCTTGCAGGGTTGTATGTTTTTCGGCCTTTTGCATCAATGAATAAGGAAGAGGTAGGCTGTGGATCAAAGGGGGACCCATAACGACATTGAAGAGATGATACTTTTTTACATAGGAAAGAAGATTCTGAACATTTTGTGTGCCTTTGGACACAATTAACAAGTTCTTCATAGTCATCCAAATGATTAGTTGCAAGTATGGAATCTGATCCAATGGTGCATGGATCATTTATAATAGAGGCTTGTAATGTTGGAGTTTGTAAATGGTTGACACGAGGATTCCATGCTGTAACAAACTTGTCAAAGTATAATTTGGCGTCTTCAACCTGTGTAGCATTTGTTCAGTCTAACGTGTCCATATTCGGTGCATTTTCTAGCCATAAGAATCCATGTATATGTGCAGATCCCCCGTGTTTCCATTCATACCTACATGTAAATTATAAATATTAGGAAAAAATATTATAGGTTTTAAATACATTGAATTTTCATGGGAATATGAGTTGTGACTAACCTGCACCAATAGTCTTTTGTAAAAAGACCTTTTTTAAGAACCTCTTCTAGAAATATTTTGAATCTGTTGTCCATGTATTCAGATGCAACGTGTGGATTTGATGTAAGGTTGTGAATTCTCCATTGGTGTTGTTGCTTTGAAGTGGAAGGAGCTTGTCCAAGAATCAAGGAATGCAAATCTGGCCACTTTGTGTTAGCTGCGCTGAGTGTGAAGAAGAATGTAGGTGTTCCTTGTTCATTGATCATGTCAAATACATTGAATTTTCATGGGAATATGAGTTGTGACTAACCTGCACCAATAGAATTTTGTAAAAAGACCTTTTTTAAGAACCTCTTCTAGAAATATTTTGAATCTGTTGTCCATGTATTCAGATGCAACGTGTGGATTTGATATAAGGTTGCGAATTCTCCATTGGTGTTGTTGCTTTGAAGTGGAAGGAGCTTGTCCAGGAATCAAGGAATGCAAATCTGGCCACTTTGTGTTAGCTGTGCTGAGTGTGAAGAAGAATGTAGGTGTTCCTTGTTCATTGATCATGTCAGTTAGCTCACCCCTGCTTTTTGTCCAATAGGAGCGTGTCCCACGAAGTGTTGATCTGAAGTGCATGACTTGCTCAGCAACTTTAGCATCAGGTAAGTCTTGTAATTGTTGTACAAGTTCTGATATAGTTGGGGGCAATGTATCATGAATGTTACGTTTTACAAATATAGAAGCAGTAGATTGGATACGATGACACATCATCAAGTTATAAATGTAATAACGAAAATGAGGATGTTTCCCAAACCTATTGTCATGGTACCTAAGAAGGTGCAGTGCATAATTGTCCACACCAACCTCTTAAATATGTGGTTGTTTAAGCATTGCAACTCCTGAGGGAAATAAGGTTGGGAAGGCCATTGAGAGGAGGCCTATTGTGTTATACTCATTGATAGGGAAAATGTCTATTGGGGGCCAGTCAATCCAAGGTAGAGTGCCTGGATGGCTTGCTGCTAAGAAGTGTTTGATTTCATCAACCTAAGTTCTACAATTTGTTTGTGTAGATATACAGGAGGATGATTGTTGTTCATGGGTTTCGAGGATGCTGGATGTTTGAGTAGTAGAAGTTAAGATATGTTCAGCAGATGGGGAGTAAGCGGGTGTGACATGACGAAGGTGGGTTGAAATGTCAGTTGGGTCAAGAGGAAAATAAGATAATGCAGTTGAGTTAAGTTGGACATCTTTGTAGTATGTATCATTTGAAATCTTGTATTCAAGAGCAGCAAGAACACGTGTCTGACTAACAAAGAAGTCATAAGGATTTTTTGTAGAACTGCATTTACGAACAATAATGATATCAATGTTTGAGAGTAAATGAGGGAGGAAAGTGGCAATGCTTGTAATGTTTTGAGGGAAGCTTATAGTGTGGCCAGAATATGTATATTGTCCCCCATGAGCATGAGTGACTTGTAAAATTGGGTTAACTCGAGAAATGAGCATTTCTTCAACTTGAGTAAGCCTTGCTAGCACTGATGGTTGTATCCTAGGATCCATATTGTTTGCAATTGAATAGTGGTGGCCATTTTGTTCCGCATTGCAATGAGAACATGCATATGCAACAGAAGAGTGTTTTATTTTAATTCCAGGATATGACTCCATGCATATAGAGCATATTTTCATGGGAGATAATTTGTCCAGCCTTGTACAAAATCGCTACTGTGTAGCATGTAGATCCATGTTTGTTGGGTGTGTTGTTGTGGATGTGGATGGTGTGGAGCGTGTAAGTGGAGGTTGAGCAACGTGAAACGGAGAAGGGATATGAACAAGTTGACAAGCAACTCTATATAGAAGGCGTTGCCGCTTGTTGTTTTCATTTTGATTTTGAGCATATATAAGTCTTCTACGTGCATTCTGTTGATCAATGTTATCATTGGTTGACATTCCTACAAAAAAAGTGTTTAGTGGTTGTGGACTTTTTGGTGCATGGTGTAACAAAAAAGTACTATACATGTAATAATTGCAAGAGTAAACAAAGTTATCTTGTATAAGATAAATGGTTATCCATGTTGCTTTTATAGTGCCTTTGGTGGAAGAGATAAAAAATATATATGTAATAATTCAAAGACTAAAAAAGGTATATTGTAAAAAATATGCATTGTGAAGACACTCTTGAACAATGTTTATAAAGAAAAAAAGTATACATTTGACAAAGCAATCTAAATTATAAGTATAGATTTGAAAATTGCAACATAGGTTGAAAACGAATATGTGATTGAACACAATGGTACAACAAAACTAAATAATATAATATTCAAGATTGTTCATTGATGGTTTCAAGTAGCACCTATGTAAAAGTGTGTACACAGAAATGCGTATTTGCTAAGTACAAGCTAGTAAGTACAAAAGGTAGAAATGAAGAGTAGGAGTTCAAAGCTTGCGAGCAATTGGACGTTTAGTAAGTAGAATGTGTTCACTTTCAGTAGGAGTATCGACAGGGGACAATGATGGAGAAACCTCTTCTAACATAACAAGAAGCACCTTCAACCAAACATGTGAATTAAAAGTATCTGTCTTTACTGATAATGTTAGAAGGTACTGGCGAGCACAAACATGTTTAACAATTTCCGAGAGAGATGTTGGATCATTTGATAGGAGACAAAAATATTTTGCAGAGACCCCCATTAGTTGTTGTGCAGCACCATCAAAAGTTGTGATACCATATAGTTGTCCAGTAGCATCCATGATGTCAAGTTTGAGTATGTATCGGTAAGCACACTCTGTAAACTCCCCATCACATTTTGTACAATGCCAAACATTTCCAACTTTGTGGGAATTTTTTTTCATGCATTGTATTCCATCAACAAATAGAGGGCATGCAAGGAAATGAAAGTCATTGATGTTAATATGGGTGATTGTAGCAATAATTGAATACCAAGTTGCCTTCTCAGAGGGTTGTAGATATTGTAGCACAGAGATGGAAATGCGTTTACAAGAGGTAGAAGAAGACGAGTTGGATTTTCTGCTCAAAGATGGGGAAGCGGAATGAAATCCATTGTTATCAAACCATGCTTGGAGGGATTTAGCTTCCTCAATATCTGGGTTTATAATGAGGTTGGTGTTTGAGATGGTTCCAATGGTTTTTCCATTAAATTCTGTAACACGCCCACCTTTTATTGCAAGGATAGAGGGTGTAGCTGAACCTCAAAGGTTTTCAAGGTGAGCACCCTCAATTGTGCAATGCTGGCCCCAAAGTGTAATATCTATGCTATACCCAGACATGTCCCTCAATCCAATTGTTCGGCGAATGACTTCAGAGCCATCCCTTTTGCAGATAGTTGATGCAGGGGAAATAGAAATGACAATTCCGACAAGGTCAACCATGGAATTGATCGGTATAGTTTTAATGTCATGGATAGATTTAAAGTTGAAGGAATGAAAAGGAATAAGTGGGCACTCTTCCAAGCATCGTTCAATTGTTGAAGAGGAGTTAAGGAAAATCTCAAAAGCACTTTCCAAATGGTTGTAGTTTGGATTAATTGGTTTGATTATGCCATTTGAGACTATGTAGACTATGCCAACTTGTATTTGGTCATATAATGAGGTAGCTAGTTCATTGAATGCAGAGATATGAATCTCATCTCTAGTAGCACTGACAAGGTCAAACCCAAAGAGTTGACCAGGACCCTTTTGGTTGGTGTAGGTGTTGATACTTGTCTTTGCAGTAACTCATCCTTGAATGGTCCATGTTCTATTGGAAGGGTTGAGCAATGTGAATTGAAGAGTAGGTGCAAGAAGGTTTGGCGTTGGAGAAGGTATTGCAAGTGAAGGGTTTTCGGAGTTAAGGGTGTTGTTTTCTAAATTAGATGAACTGCTGTGGGATGTAAAGGTAGGTGTGAGGTTGAAAGGGGATGGGTCACCAATAATTGTTGTTTCTAAGGTGACAATTTCGAAGGTGTCCAATGCGATAGTCCTGGCAAGAAGAATGAACGTAAGTAAGTATAAGTAAAAAATATGTTATAATTATTAGGAGTGAAAACTAAAATAAGTGAAAAGGAAGATATGGAAAGCAAATTGTACGTTGTATCATGTACAATGTTGCATGCACACTTGCTAACTTTGATGATTGACCCTTTTTGGAGCTGGTGGTTTTCCACAGCGCTACTGTACCTACTTGGAAGCAGTGTGTCGTGCTTATGAATTCTATCAGAGATAGAGATTCGAAAGCAGACAGTTGTTGAGTTAAGAGAGCTTAGTTGATCAAGAGCAACAACTTGTGCAAGTGGGCATAGGTCAACAACACCATTCATCAAAAGTGAGACAACGTTTTCGGTCAATAGAGTGTCCATAGCGTGGTACTGCGAATAGTTGGACTACAAAAATAAGCTAAAGAAAAATGTGCCATATTGATATTAAGTATAAAGATACAAGATGTTTGAAACCAGTAAATAAATGACAATCCATTGGCAGAAACAACCTCTAGTTTCCGACAAAAACAACAAGAAAAAAAAGGATAATTTTACATAAATTGGCTAGTATAAACAAAAACAGTGAGAACAAGAGAGTACCAAATGCCTAGTATAAAGTTTTTTTTGTGCAAGGGAACTTTTCTAGGAGACAAAGATAGGGAAAACTAATCTCTAGTTGTGAAGAAAAAAAAAAAAAAGCATAATATTAGGTAAATTTGCTAAGAGAACCTTGTTTTTAAATATGGAATGGGAACAATGACAACAATTCTAATTTGAAACAAAAAACTAAAAAAAGACAGTAGAAATAGAGTGTAGTAATTCTAGGTTAATTTAATCTGATAACTTTGAAGATACCAAATGACTAAATTAAGCATTAATTTTTCAATAAAAAAGATCAAAAAAGACAGCAGAATCTTATTTGAATACATTAAGCAGAAACATGATTTACACCAGCATAATTATAGCTGGGGAAATGAGTTTTGGTTTGAGAGGAGAACCTGTTTTTTGAATAGAAAAACTAAAAAAAGACAGCAGAAACATAGTGTAGTAATTCTGGGTTAATTTACTCTGGTATTACTTTTTTGAAAGGGCAATAATAAAAAAAGATAGCATAATCTTATTTACAACAACATAATTATAGCAGAAACATGATTTAGAACAGGATAATTATAGCAGGGGAAATGAGTTTTGGTTTGAGAGGAGAACCTGTTTTTTGAATAGAAAAACTAAAAAAAGACAGCAGAAACAAAGTGTAGTAATTTTGGGTCAATTTATCCTGGTATTACTTTTTTGAAATGGCAATTTTTCTAGGAGACAAAAAAATGAATATGTACTGGTCAAGTGATCTTTCATCTGAAATCAGTAAATAATTGACATAAACATACTCTAATTTTCAATAAAAAATAAAAAAAGACAGCATAATATTATTTGAATACATTAAGCAGAAACAGGATTTAGAACAACATAATTATACCAGGAGAAATGAGTTTTGGTTTGAGAGGAGAACCTGTTTTTTGAATAGAAAACAAGAATCTTTGGATCCTTAATAGGGTTGCCGGTCTGTAAAAGAGCAACAAATTCGAGGCAATTCGAATGCTGAGAAAAAAACTAAGCTTATGTCACAATAACAATATCCAAGAACAAAAGAATGAGAGAGGCTTTACCATCAAATTTTATAAATGATCAAGAGTAAAGGCGGTGCATTGGTGTCTGAGCACATTTAACCGTTGTTGCATTGAAATCTGTTCATGTATCTCCACAACATCGAATATCCAACAGGTCCAATCGGTCAAATCGAAATATACGTCCATAGCCAGAGATCTGTACTACTGAAGCAAAGTTCATAAGTTTGTGATGAATTAAACGCAGAGAAATCAATGTTCATGTGGGTAACCTTATACAAGGTAGTTCAATGTCCAATCCATCATTGAATGCTCAAATTTCTGATCAAAAGTATAGATCTCACAAGATTTTTCCATGCAGAGCTGGACCGCCTGTTTAGACTGTATCAACCTAAATGTTGGTGTGGTCGGAAGTCAAAATGATGGCGTCTCTTTTGTTATAAAAAAAATATGGTCGATAGTCGAGTTGGTCGAGCCTTTAAAAATTGGTCAACTCTTAACTATATCGAGTAACTTTAGTTTCTTAAAAAATATGGTCGATAGTCGAGTTGGTCGGACCTTTAAGAATTGGTCGACTATTAATTGTGTCATGCAATTGGTCAACTTTTAACTGTGTCGGAAGTCAAAATGGTCGACTTACCTTAGTTGGTCAGGCCTGTTAAGATTGGTGGACTGTTTAAAAATTGGTCGACTTTTAACTATGTGGTGCAATTGATGGACACGGGTCGGAAGTCAAAATGGTCGGCTTACCTTAGTTGGTTGAGCTTGTTAAAATTGCTGGGCTATTAACTGTGTAATTTTGTTTTCAATAATATTTGTAGGATATGGTTGGGAGTGAAAATTGTCGCCTGATTTTAGTTTAAAAAAAATATGGTCGGAGGTCAAAATGGTCGACTTACCTTAGTTGGTCGGGCCTGTTAAAATTGGTGAATTGTTTAAAAACTGGTCGACTTTTAACTGTGTGGTGCAATTGATGGACACGGGTCAGAAGTCAAAATGGTCGGCTTACCTTAGTTGGTTCAGCCTGTTAAAATTGTTGGGTTGTTAACTGTGTAATTTTGTTTTCAATAATATTTGTAACATATGGTCGGGAATCAAAATTGTAGTGTGATTTTAGTTAAAAAAGAATATGGTCAATAGTCGAGTTGGTCAAGCTTTTAAAAATTGGTCGCCGTGAAGTTCTTATGGTGTAAACATGATCGACATATGAAACAATTGATATGAATTTGTAATTTTGTTTTTGATAAAATTTGTAAGATATGGTCGGGAATCAAAATGGTCGGGTCACTTTAGTTAAAGAAAAATATTGTTGATAGTGGAGTTGGTCAAGCATTTAAAAATTGGTTGAATCTTAACTATATCGGGTAACTTTAGTTTCTTAAAAAATATGGTCGATAGTCGAGTTGGTCGGACCTTTAAGAATTGGTCGACTATTAACTATGTCGTGCAATTGGTCGACTTTTAACTGTGTCAGAAGTCAAAATGGTCGACTTACCTTAGTTGGTTGGGCCTGTTAAAATTGGTGGACTGTTTAAAAATTGGTCGACTTTTAACTGTGTGGTGCAATTGATGGACACGGGTCGGAAGTCAAAATGGTTGGCTTACCATAGTTGGTTGAGCCTGTTAAAATTGTTGGGATGTTAACTGTGTAATTTTGTTTTCAATAATGTTTGTAAGATATGGTCGGGAGTGAAAATTGTCACCTGATTTTAGTTAAAAAAGAATATGGTCGGAAGTCAAAATGGTCGACTTACCTTAGTTGGTCGAGCCTGTTAAAATTGGTGGACTGTTTAAAAACTGGTCAACTTTTAACTGTGTGGTGCAATTGATGGACAAGGGTCGGAAAAAATGGTCGGCTTACCTTAGCTAGTTCAGCCTGTTAAAATTGGTGGGTTGTTAACTATGTAATTTTGTTTTCAATAATATTTGTAACATATGGTCAAGAGTCAAAATTGTCGCGTGATTTTAGTTAAAAAAGAATATGGTCAATAGTCGAGTTGGTCAAGCTTTTAAAAATTGGTCGCCGTGAAGTTCTTACGGTGTAAACATGATCGACATATGAAACAATTGAAATGAATTTGTAATTTTTTTTTCCGATAATATTTGTAAGATATGGTCGGGAATCAAAATGGTCGGGTCACTTTAGTTAAAGAAAAATATGGTCGATAGTGGAGTTGGTTGAGGATTTAAAAATTGGCGACTCTTAAATGTGTTGTCGAATTAATGAACACTTAGTTTTAGTCGGCGTGAAGCCTACAAATCGGTGCAACACGGATGGGGGTTTGCGTGAAAGTGGCAAAGTAATGCAAATAATGCAAATAATGCAAATAAGATCGGCGTGTGCAAAAGCAACGAAACACGCGGCAGGATTCCATTGGATCCATAGACGAAGAATCTTTCCAAGGTGGAAGGTCACACTTCTCCATGGTGAAACACCTTCGGTGTAATTAAATTATTAAAATACATTAAAATATCAACTCCGATGATAAATATATTAAAAGATGATTCAAAAAGTTAGTTTTGATTATACTGGTTGATCATAACCTAAAAATACAAAAGTTTTCTTGATTGTGTTTGAATAGCACCAAATATATAACACAATTATTATAAAATGTATTAAATTTTATTGATTGTGTTTGAATAATATAAAATATATAACACACTTATTATAAAATACAATGTATTAAATATTATGTTAGTGACATTTTAAAAAAATGAGTTAGAGAGAGTAGAGATAATAGATTCAAATCATATCTTTAATCTTTCAAATAAATAAATAAATCAATAGGTTTTTAATGATATAAATAATAATACAAATAAAAGAACAATTTCTTAATAATATAAATATTTTTTTATAAAAAATTAAAATATGAAATTTTTTATAAAGAAAATAATAATTAATATATATTATATAATATATTTTAATTTAATTCTAGCATAAAGATAAGACAATATATATTTATGGAGATTATACATTGTATAGTATATTTTAATTTGATTGTATCATAAAAATAAGAAAACATCTATTTATGCAGATTTTGGTGTTAGACATAAACATATATAATAACCGATACTATTTTGTATATTTAAAAAAATATTAAAATACAAATTCATTAAAATTGTTTTCTTCAATAATTTTATAAATTGTGTATATAAAGTTATAAATAAAAATTATTGATATTCCAATTTTTAATGGATTGAAAAGTTGAAAATAGTGTTCATAATATTTGGCTTTTATAAATTTTATTTGAATTAAAATTATTGTAATTCATATTTAATAATTTTTTATTGATTCTTTTAATATATTTTACAAGATAATATTGATTAAAAGTGCTATTTTGTAAAATAAATAAAATTGCATTTTTTACAGCTTTTTAAAATACAAGGCTATGAGAATATAATTTATATTTGTATTTCATGGATGAGAACAAAATAAATTTTTGAATTGAATAATTGTCTTTATTATTTTTGGTTATTCTTTCAAGAATTAGTATATGATGTAGGAGCATTTACAATTATAAAAACCAAAGGCATTTTTAAGGGAAAAATTGCAAAGAAAGAAACTCATCTTATGATTATTTTCTTTACAGAATAAAGTTAAAAAGTACCATGGATTAAAGAAGCCATAGTATTCATTTTATTCACAAATTAAAATTCATATCAATGTTTTTAGGAGGGATGCATGAGATTTTCAATAAGAATTCCAATCATCATCGAATTCAAGGAGGATATATGCAAAAGGATCTCAAGAAATGTTTGACCTTGGAGGATCAATGGACACAATAGTATATCATGGTCGTGGAGGCATACAAACTAGAGGTCCCAAAAGACCAATCACCATCAAATGGGAGAGGATAGATGGTCTACAATGGAATTAACCCTTTAGAGCCTTAAGAGCATTAAAGGACATTTAATCCTTGGTCGTGTCAACAAATTACAAGTTAGATGAATCGTTATATGCTATGACGATCCATATGGTGTCAAATTTGACATGTGACTAAAAAACAAAAAGTTTTGACAATTGAAATGATATAGGGCTGGTGCAAGGTAATGATACCCACTTATGATAGGTTAGTTGCAATGACATGCTGGAAAAACAAATATCTTATGATTAAAATGAATTATTAGAGGAACCTACAAAAATTTTTAGAATTAGGTGTAAAAAGATGAAACGTAGAAAAACGGATCACCTTCCGGAATATATAACTTTTATTTATGTAAAAGTGGTATAACCACCCAAAAATTTCATTATTTTACGATTGGTACATTATTTTTTCTCTAAAACATAATGCATATGTTTGTGTTGGTCCACCGGTTTGTTATGTAAATTGTCAATTTATGAGGAAACAAATATGTAGAGGTGTAGGAAACATACGAATCTTGTGCCAGGCTATTTTTCCAAAATTTTAAGACTTAATTTTATATATTTTTTAAATTACGAAAATCAGTGAAGCCTTAAAATGACATGGTCGAGTGTTGGTCCACCATATCATGATCTGAACATAATCATTTTTTTTTAATTTTTTTTATATATATATTTTTTATTATCTTGTACGTATCCTTGTACTCTTGTGTGGGTTCTTTTCCGTTCTTCAAATAGGTAAGCCAATCAAAATTTATAGGTCAATTAACGACCTATGTTTTTTACAAAATTGACATGAGTGCAGTTTAAAATGAATTAAAAATAGAAAACAATAACAGATCTATTCAAAAACTATATAGTTAGAATCTGCACACAGAGCTCGACAAGTGTGTGCAAT
The DNA here is from genome assembly GCA_027924585.1 of Larix kaempferi. Lineage (NCBI taxonomy): Eukaryota > Viridiplantae > Streptophyta > Pinopsida > Pinales > Pinaceae > Larix > Larix kaempferi. The sequence goes on from BSBM01001592.1 coordinate 1,412,253, forward strand.
TTCATCAGTAGTGTACAAGTGGAGCTTATGCGGAACTAAGCGTGAAAAACATGAAGTTACCAAAATTAGTGTGTTCTGCCATAACTTAGACTGAGCCTCGACGTTTGGAAATCCGAATCTAATACCAAACCTGTAAGAGCGCAAAAAAAAATTGAATCCAAACACACATGCGTGCAAATGCGTGCATGCGTAGTGGCGTGCACGTGTTACTGTGCACGCACATGTGGAAGTGTGCATGTGTTTTAGCG